>JAABOM020058058.1:0-14372 GCA_011800125.2 Solanum clarkiae
ATCAAAGTTTGCTTCATCCCTCTCAACACTGAATTTGCACTCCAAGTACTCAGTTTTGGTCCTGCTCAATTTGAATCATTTGGACTCCAAGGCGTGTCTCCAGGCCTTCAACCTATCATTAACTTTAGTCCGAGTCTCATCAATCAGTACTATGTCAGCTGCAAATAGCATACACCATGGTACCTCCTCCTGGATAAATCGCGTCAGCTCATCCATCACCAAGGCAAAAAGAAAAAGGCTTAACACCGATCCTTGATGAAGTCCCATCTCAACAAGAAAATACTCCGAGTCTCCTACCGTTCTTATCTGAGTTTTGACTCCGAGATTGTCACTTTGTCAGAGAAAAAAAATACTCTCAAGAGATATTGTTACAAAATTTGTGAAATCAAGTTATCAACTTGCAGATATATTCACCAAGTCCCTCACCGATCCTCGTATTAATTACATTTGTAACAAGCTAGGCGCATATGATTTGTATGTACTAGTTTGAGGGTGAATGTTAGAATAGAAATAGGAATACACAATCCTACTTAGAATAGAAATAGCAGTAGTATAAAGTATCCTTATTGGAAAAAGAATAGAAATAGCAGCAGTATAAAGAATCCTTCTTGGAAAAGAATTGTATAGTAATGCCTATAAATAGGATCTCTTCCTAATAATGTAGATATACAACTCAATAATATTTTTCTCCTATATTTCTCACAATATACATTCCCCCTCAAGGGAGACTGTTAAAACTCAAAAAATTAGTAGCATGAGAAGAGCTTACTTTGTAAATATAGGAAAGGTTTAGAATATTTATATTTGTGTAACCAAAATTAGGAAATATTTCCCTTTCCTCTTTAGGACTACTTGTAAACGCTATTTAAACCCAAACATGTTTGAGGAAATAATCAAGCAATTTATTCCCAACACCCGTTCATTTCTAATTATTTACATCGATTTCAGAAAAGGAAAAGGTGAGGACATGAACATGCCCTGCCGGAGACATGGAGAACGAGCAAACCTGGTATTCCTGAAAGTACACAAATCCTGTACAAATGGAGAAAAACGTCCAAGTGATTTGAAACATAGGGACAATAAGAATTGCATCAAAGAACGAAAGTCCTTCATTTAACCTTGCCATCTGCGACGATGATAAATTCAAGAACAGAATCAGTTGAATTACACATGTTTCAAGTATTCTATTTTACAAAAATTGTACGACAACGCAATGAATGAGTCCATCTCTATTACCCAAAATCCAGCTGTACTGAGAAACAGCAGGAGCATGGAATACGTGAACCAGCTGTGCAATGAATAACCACTTGATATGGACAATCTTAACATGTTTGAACTGAAAAAAAGAACAGTAACCAGTGTCAAATGTGTAAAATCCAGTTCTTCCATAGAAGGCAAAGAACCATAAATTCCACTTACAGAGACTTTGCAAACAATACCGAACATGATCCAACAGCACCTGAAACAACTGCATATGAAAATGGAAGCAGCATGTGCCAATATGGCTTACTTTCATTCATCGGGATAGCAAGCATTAGTTCTCCTCTCCTGCATGATTGACAGTAAATATTCAAGAACTACCGAGATAAGCATCTTCTTTCTCCAATACAGATCTATAGAAATATGACAAAATAATGATTTGTTATTTTTCAAACATATCATTGTGCTCTCGGCTGCTGCAATATTTAGAAGGATATCCATTTTTTATTTTTTTTGGGGATATAAATTTACACATTTAGAAATTATATAAAAAGTATTATAGGTCAACAGTTCAAAATACTCGAAGAATTTTAAAAAATTATGGTCAAAGAAAGCATCCTATGACTCTCCAATTAGTAACTCGGACACATAAAGTGGCACTGCTGCACAGAGAGCACAATAAATTTCACCAATGAATGGCAAAACCACTCATATACAAACATTATGCCAAAAAAAAAACTTACAAAAAGATATAATCCCTACAATGACACCAATCATCTAACATTACCAATTGGATGTGGTATGTTGAGGAATATCATCAAGGATTGGGTAGATTTTTTTTCATGACATATTCTTTATGGTAGGGGATGGATAAGAGCTACAAGGATTTATCAAAGGGAAGTAGACTACTCAAGAATTTTCTATTTTATTTGTTGGAATTGAATTTGAATAAATAAATAATTAATAGAAGACGGAATCACTGAAATCTTGTTTCGTCTTCACTGGGAACTTGAGTAAGGAGTAGACCTTTTTATTTTGGGATTTTCTAGAGTTTGAAAACGATAACCCCTTTCCTTATTTGGTGTACCTACTTGACATTCCAAGAATTACATGCTACCTTGTCAAAATGGAGGCTGTATCCAGCAAATTAGGGGGGCAAAAGGAGAATATACGTTCTAGAATTTGCGGTTTAGGATGGAGTTCCAAGATTGGGAGGTGTAAACAAATTTCAAGGATTGTTAGCTTTGCTCCATCAGCATTGTGAGCCATTCAAAAGACCCAATACCATGAGATGGAAGTTGTGGCGTTTTCTCTATCAAGTCCTTCTATGAGAAGCTTTTGGTAAGGGTGGAGGAGGATTTTCATGAAAAGTAGATTTTGGATTCCTAAGGTGCCAAGGAAGGTATTACTTCTTCACATGGTTAGCTTTAGGTTTTTGATTCCAAACCCCCATCGGCCTTGGGTTGAATTACAGTTTGCCATTTAACTAGGGAAAATTTGTGGGTAAAAGCATTGCCCGCCCGTAGGAATCTTCTTCTCAGCCTATCAATCTGTTTTAGAACTGAACATGGTATGGAAAACAGTGGCACACAAGGTGGGGATGTTGTCTAGTACATACACTGTTGATAAGAGTAAGTCTACCTCCCATAGACAGGTATTGCTTCTTCCATGTAGCTAATCTTAGTATTGCTTCTGCCATGTAGCTCCATTTTTCAATGACTCAACTCCATATCTTACTTGATTTAGATTTAGCACTCAAAGGAATTCCGAAATAAGTGGTTGGTAGAGAGCCCCTTTTGCAGCTAAGAATGTTAGGTAGTTCCTCTAGATTGGTCACTTCATTCACCGGATATATAGTACTTTCAAGCATATTATATGAAGGCCTGAGATGAATTCAAGTACCGTAAGAGTGCTGTTGAGGTTTGAAAACATGCTGGCCGTCAGCACCACAAAATATCAAGGCGTTATCTGCATAGAGCAAATGTGAAACAGATATTGTGGTGGAGCGAGATGAACCAACTTGGAATCCTTGAATCCGATGAAGTTCTTTAGGCTTAGCTGACAACTTCGAGAGTCCTTCCATGGCAAGGAGAAAGAGGAAACAGGAAAGGGGATCCCTGCCTAAGTCCCTTTTGAGAGGAGAAAAATTCCATCGGACTCCTATTGACCAAAATTGAGGACTTCACTGTTGAGATGCAAAAATAAATCCACCTTTCCCCAAAAAAGCCCATTTGTTTCAACATGTTAACTATAGATAGGCCCCATTTATTGATCAAAAGCCTTCTCAATATCTAGTTTACACAAGACCCCAGAATCTCCACTTTTTTGGGGGAAGGGGGGTGTAAAGTAATTAAAAGATATTAGTAAGCATCAAGAAGATGCAAAGTTACAAAAGCACAGTGTGCAAGAAAGCTGCTCCAAACATAAACATATGGAGCTAGCTTAGCAAAGCCTGAGAAACAGACAAAAGGAAACCCTACTACTATACTACACTAGGGATAGGGAACTAACAAACTCCAAAAAGTTATCCACACTGTTTAAATTAACAAAAAAGTTGCAGCTAAATAAACTGACTAGACATTTGGCTTTAAGAGTGCAGAAAGAGGTTGAAATTCCATTATAACATCTGTTGGTTCTCGCTTTCCATAGGCTCCAAAAAATGGTAGCTGGGATCATTCTCCAGATCTTTCTAATGTATTTGTCAACTCTCCACAATATCCAGCTGGCATAAGCATCCTTGTGTTGTAAGGCATTATCATTGAAGGCCAAAGCATGGAGTGGAAAATACCATAGGCTAGCTGTTGCAGGACAGTGCAAACAAAAGGTAATTAACGCTCTCATTGGTCTGCTTGCATATGACATGTCAGTTGATGAGAATTACACCTCTTTTCCTGAGGTTGTCTAGTGTAAGGCATGCTTCCTTAGGGTTCTTCATCAAGAATACTAAATATTTTAAGTCAAGGATTGAGGAATCAAAGAGAAGCCCTTCAATCAATGTTTTTCCAAGTTCTTCCACTCTAAAAGAACTACATAAGAGATTTTCTCAAGAACAAGCATCAAGGTTCCCAAATCAAAGATTTTATCCAAGAGAGCTAGTGTTCTTCAAATTTCTATTGTAATATCAACTTTTCAGGTATGCAAGGCTAACACAATGTTGGACTGAGTTCATCCAGGTGCCCCTTTATCTCCATTGATTCAAGTCGAGTTGAGTTTGAGTTTGAGTTTTTTGTTTAAATTCTTGAGTTATCTATTGTCTTATTGAGTTCCTTATATATAAAAATGTGGTGTTGTTTGTGAGTTAAAAATTTGATTTGGATGCATGTTCATGTCTTGATTAACATGAACCCTAATTGCGGATTCTATTTGATTTTATGCATTATTTTGAATTGAGATTGAAAGTCGTTTTTGTATGTTGAATACAGATGATTTTTGAACATATTTTACAAAGTCTGTGTGATGATTTCTTTTAGCATAAACAATGATTTAAGAAAGAGCCTTGACGAGATGTAAATGATATTTGAAGCATGTTTTAAATGAAAGCACATCATGTTTTGAGAAAGGATTTTAATGAATTCTGAAAGTATATATTCCTTCGTTTTAAAGAAAAGATTTGATGATTCAGATGAAATTGAACTGATGAGAGTCCAATGAGACTAGATGAGATATTTTTGAGAAATCCACTCACTTGATAGATATGAGCACATATGGGAGTAGTATTGAGCACCAACTTGGGTAAGAGTAAATGACAACTCAAACCCCATAAACTGCATAGCCAGCGTAGGATAGAGGTTATGCCTCTTATGTCCCAAAAAGTTGGACATTGATTGATTGTGGATCTAGATTGGTTTGATCTTTCCTTACCTTGGCAAGTATTGGACGGCTGTGGCAACGACGGTGCAAACGTTGTATCATCACTTGCTCATATAGTGATGGTTGTTGGTTAGAGAAATTCCCACTTACTGATTGGTGTGACTTGACATGAGCTATATATTATCGAGTCTATTTTCAAAACATGATTTTATTCTTGAACTTGTATGTCCATTGAGTTGAGTTAAATGTTGAGTTGACTCTTGGGTTGAGTTGAATGTTGAGTTGAGTCTCTTGAGTTGAGTTGAATGTTGTGTTGAGTCTCTTGAGTTGAGTATCTTTGATTATGTCCTTTCCTTTCTATCTATTTTACATACTAGTACATTCCACATACTGACATCCATTTAGGCCTGCATCTTTTCACGACGCAGAGACACGTATTAAGGATCGTCAACAGGCATTTCGTTGAGGATCTTATCGTTTATGTTTTGAGCTCCTATGTTTTTGAGCTGGGTATCTCCTATGTTTTTGAGCTCAAAAGATTTATACCCACTGATGAAAAAAAATATTCTCCCTCATAATGGAGAAGAAGGGATCGACAAGGTATGATTGGATTATAGCAGAGGTTGCATATGGTAAGAAAAGGGATCTGGGTAGATTTCGGGGAGAGAGAAGACTCTGGAGAGACCTGAAGGAGAAAATAGATGGAGTCTGGTCAGAAAAGGGTTTCCAATGGCCAGTGAGAATGGTGGAGGAGAGAGAAGAACTATAAGATGGTTGAGGAAGATCTGAGAGGGTTTAGAAGAGAAAGAAACTCAGAAAGTCAGATTGGATTGAGATTCCGATGACCTACGTTAAGTTTGGAGGAGAGAGAGTGTCAGTGAGATGGGATTTGAAACTTACCTCAGGACTTGTGTCAGAGAACATTTCGAAAAACCTTTCATGAATTTGCTTTGTTCTACAGTTCTATGTGTGTTCTAAAAAATTTACACGAAAGCAGTATTGCATGACATGCTTTAACAAATTTTCATGTGTCCTTGGTGGTGCCCCCGTCATCTGCAAATCCTGGATCCCGCCTCTGCCAGTATACATGCCTCCAAATACAATGGCGCCTGTAATTCCTGCTGACTGTACTCCCTCTGCTCGTTTGCCGGTTGTAGGTTAATTGGTTGTGAAATTTAAGAATGAAACCAAATTATACGCAGTAAAGCAGAGCTTCCAGTACATAGAAACAACTATAAAAGGAAAGACAATTTTCTCGCAGATAATCAACATGTAGAGTATTAACTCTTAGCCCCTGAAGGTATTCAGCTAAGACCATCCACTTTGACTATTCAATCTAGTTACCTGGCACTTAACTCCATTGAACATATTCAACAACTAAGATGACAATCTCTGGTGAGCCTGACTAACAAAAGTAGAACTTGTCCCACCTAAGTTGATATTTGACTATTATCATAGCCATGAAGAACAGGCAGGACACATAGCAATTCTTAGCATAGTAACTTTAGTTGTGGCATGGATAAGCATGCCTGGAGAACAAAGACAAGTTGATGCCTATAACTGGAGAGGAAGGCAGGGAAGACATCACCAGGAGTAAGCCGCAGCTTTTAGCACGAGTTTTTATTTTCACCTGGTTATAGCCATCAATAACTTGTTGGTCAATAAGTAGGGTTAAAGGTGTTGAATTTTTGAAATTTGCTTTGAAGGTATATATCCCAAGTTCATTCTTCTAGAAGGCTAAGTTTTTGTAAGTGACAGTATTTGACATGTTATATTTGTTCTTTTTTTGAAGTATCTGGCATGTTATTTATATAGAATACTACGTATGTTGCTCGGACCCTCCAAAATTGCTCCCACACCCATGTCATATCATGCCAAAATGCATAGCTTTTGAAGGATGCAACACACACCTGATGATATTTTTGAAGAATCCAAGCAATATAGAATACCATTACTTGACACCAAAAAAGGTACAGAGATTATTGACTGTGCCATTGTGACTTACTTGTATATTGAATGATGTAGAGCAACAACTAAGACCAACGTGAGACAGTATAGAAGAAACGTAATGTTGCTGTACTTCTCAGCCAACTGCTCTGGTGTGTACACTACAAAGAAAGGAGGATGTGATAAATTATAATCTGTAGGAAGTATGTAACAATCTTTCTTCTTTTCTATTTTGTTTGGGTTCGATTAGGTAAAAATGAAAGCATATACAATCATATATTACTAGAAAGCAGAGCATATGCTTGTTTGAATGCATTGTTAGTTTGTACCAAAAAGAATGACACATTTCTCTTTGTAGGAAAATATATAATTTTAGTATCCCCAATTTTAAGTGAGGAATCGGCTCTCTGAATGGTTCAAACAATCCTTGCCTCATGCTCCAAGAGTAATACCCAGAAATTCCAATATCTTAGCAAGAAAAAAAGGAGCTAAAGAACAACAATAGAATCATGGGTAATGGAGTAAAAATAAGTCAGCACTATTCAATAAATAACCTATTTGACATTAACTCTATCTTCTTACCTATAAGGCATTATAAGAGTATCGTGACAAGCAAAGTGACGAAGGCCCTAACAAATATTACATCAAAATCATCTCGTTCTTCCTTAATTATTAGAGAAGATAACTATCGCTTCACCAAGAACTATAACAGCAAGATCATGACATTGAAAAGATTTCGAATCATATCCTTATAACTCATTAAGGCTTGTTACTGAGGTCACATGAAATGTAGGTAAATTTTCAACTTAAGCCATAAGGACTCAAGTACCCAGAACTGATTCAAGTATGAAGATCACTGAGAAGGGAAGAGACACATCGGGGTAAAACACAATCAGAAAAAGATCAAATGCTGAAGCAATGATCTAGTAGCATGCAACCTTATTAGCGACTTTTTTTTTTGGATAAGGTAAACAGCTTAACCTTACTGGCAACTTAAAAACATAGTATGCATCCTACAGATGTCGAGAATACTACGTACAATCCTTTCCTGCAACTTTCCCCTTCTCAATTCAGCCCCTTTAGGTCTTACAAGTCATTGATACAACAACCCAGTACAATCCTGCAAGGGTCTGGGGAGTGTGGGGTGTATGCAGATCTTAACCCTACCTTTGTGGTGTAGAGAGGGTGCTTCCAATAGTTCAAAACCGGCTTGAAAAATACAATAGTAACAAAGCTGTTCTTGCATAAATCAATACCTTTATAAGGTCCACCATCCTCTAGCATAAATTTCACTTGGGAGTATATGCTAAAATGGTCTGAACAGTCTCAGAAGCAAATAACAAGGGTTGCTGGTTTTTTCCAAAAAGTAAGATCTGAAGTGCAGGTAGCAAAATATAATACAGGGCACTGTCATAGTACGGGGTCAACTTAGAAGTATCAAGTAGGGAGTCGACCACATGTCAGCCTTATAACAGATCTTCATGGTATGAAATATTTTTAACATAACTAATTTTATTAATTGTTAGAATAGGAATAGGTATATATAATCCTATTTAGAAGAAGAATAAGAGTAGGAATAGAAATAGTAAATAGTAACCTGCTTGGTAAAGGATTGTATTGTAGTGTCTATAAATAGGGTCTCCGTGTAATAATGTAGAGACACAATTCAATAATATTCTTCTCCAATATTTCTCACATGATATCAGAGCTTCTACGATCTTGGTAGAAAATCAAAAAGAAAAAAACTTTTATTGCCGACGGGCAGCTATGATCCATATATGTCGCCCGTCTGGCCAATGATTATGTTAACAAAAGTAGGGTCAACAATATGCATGAATTTCATACTCAAGCAAAGAAAACTCAATCGGACAGGTTACTGTGCATCAATTTTCGGCGACTTTCTAGGGCTATTTGTGCCAACCCCATATAATGTCAATGTTTGTGTAGCACCGTGCCATCTTTCTGGTGACTACTTTTTCATATTTAATGTGTAGCACCATGCCATCTTTCCAATGACTACTTTCTCATGTTCGATTTGCATAATATTGTGCATCTCTCCGGAGTACTTCTCATATTCAATTTGCATTGTACCGTGAATTTTTTGGAACTATTTTCTCACATCTGAGTTCCATAGCATCATGTGTCTTTTTGGTGACACCTCAAATTTGACTTGGGTAGCTCCATGCATCTTTCCAGTGACTCTTCAAATCTAATTTGCATAGCTTCATGCATCTCTCCGGTGACTCCTCAAATCTAATTTGCATAGGTTGTGTCATCATTTCGACCCTACCCATGTAATTTTATATTTTAGTAGGGTTGTGCCGTCAATCCGATCCTATCCATAGAACTCTCTTTCTTAGTAGGATCACACTATCATACCAACTCTACCCATATAATTTTATTTATCAGATTGTGACCACTTTCAGCAATCAAATTTAATAATCCGTCGCATGAGCATGTGCGAACTAATTTTATGGTGATTTTCTAATTTAAGCTCTACTCATCTCTTGATGTCGAGACGATCCATATATTTTATACCAGACTTCGAGCACTGTCCAATGACCATTGCATTGTTTTCGACAGATCTGAGTTCTTTTGCAGTCTTTTCTTTTTGTTTTCTGTTTTAGATTACTTTTGCCAAGAAGAAAAAAGGATATACACAGATATTGGGCTGGATTAGAGTGATGTATGATATAATCAGATATTTGGACTAGATTGGAGTGATGTTTTTTCTCTCGTGGCTAAATAGCATGTCTCTTTTTCCTATCTATGGTTGTCGTTCTCCATTGGCCCTTTAATTAGTTAGAACCAAGAATGTTTTACTCCACGATGATCCCAGCGAAGAAGTCTACAGAGAGCAACCACCTGATTTTGTTGCTCAGGGGGAGTTTGGTAGCCTTGTATGTCAATTGTGTATGTCACTTTATCGTCTGAAACACTCTTCTCAAGCTAGGATTGGGAAGTTCAAAATTTAAGAATTTATCACTCTGTGTTCTATCGACATCCTACATCAAATTCAATATTTCATAAAAAGACTAAGCACATTGAGAATGACTATCAATTTTGTGAAATTGGGTGATCAACTTGCAGATATCTCACCAAGTCCCTCATCGGTCCTCGTATTAATTACATTTGCTACATGCTAGCTACATATGACTCTCATGTACCAACTTGAAAGGGAGTCATAGAATAGGAATAGGTATATACAATCCTACTTGCCTGTTTACCTTTGTGAGGTAATAGTAAAGTCTGCGTACATTCTACCCTCCCCAGGACCCCACTTGTGGGATTCCACTGGGTATTTTGTTGTATATATAATCCTACTTAGAAGAGGAAGAGGAAGAGGCATAGGAATAGAAATAGGAATAGTAGTAGGACTAAAAATAGTACTCTCCGTCCCATTTTATGTGGCACCATTTAACTTGGCACGGTGTTTAAGAAAAAAATGAAGACTTTTTAAACTTGTGGGCTAGATTCATTCTTAGATATTTGTGCGGCTGAGAATCATTTCATTAAGGGTAAAAGGGGAATTTTAAAGTTAAACTATTTCCATTTAAAGTAAAGTTACATTCTTTTGGGGACGGACTAAAAAAGAAAGGGTGCCACATAAAATGAGACAGAGGGAGTAAATAGTATCCTACTTGACAAAGGATTGTATTATAATGTCTATAAATAGAATCTACGTAGAATAATGTAGAGACAGAAATCAATAATATTTATCTCCAATATTTCTCACATTTATATTGGAACAAAATTGATAGAATGCACAAAATATGGTACTCATTTTTTGAGGTATACAAAATATGAGACTCTATGGAAGACACCCAATATTCTGTACAAATATAAGCAACTAAAACAACAATCTTCACCTTCCATCACATACCAGGTGACTGGTGGTTGCCAAAGGCTACAAGGAAGATGTTTCCAAGAACAATAAAGGCAGTGGCTACCAGTACGCTGCAATGCAAAAGATATATATCAGACTGTGACTTGTATGATGAGGATAAGTATTATCATACATCAGCAATCAATTCTCTGAATTACTGGTAGTCTAGACTCAGATCCTTGTTGATTTTAATAGAAGAAGTTTAAATGTTATCTTACTTGATTGTCACTGTTTTGTTCAAAACAAAGTAGGCAAAAGCTATGTTTGAGACAAATTGTATAGATCCCAAAGCTGCTAGAAGTGACTGCCAAGGAGGAAACACCAAGATGATCAAGGAAAAAACAAAAATACTGTCATCAAGAAAGGTAAATATTGCTGCTAATACACTGATACTGTGTAGAAACCAAAAGATTATGTATCAATTAAGGAGATGCACAAGAAGAATAACTATATCAACCAAATCCCAACACAATTGTGATACATTGGAAGAGTGAAAAAATCAGAGATGGGAGCGGGAAACTAGTCTTGATAGTTTGTATACCCAATCCTTGTAGTCAGCCATACACCCAACAGATTACATCCTCGTAATCCATCTGACTACATGCTTGTGCCCAACCACTAGACTTCTCGTAAGCATGTCCATTAAATAGAAACTGAAGCCTTTTTCCTTTTTAGACCAATTTCTTTTTATTCTTTTCTTTATCTATGTTAGAATAGGAAAAGTAACAAGAATAATATATACAATCCTACTCAGAATATGAAGAGGAATAAAAATAGCATATAGCTTGGAAAAGGATTTTCTTCCTAGTTGGAAAAGGAGTATAGTATCTATAAATAGGGTATCAATGTAATAATGTAGACACAACAATTCAATAATATTCTTCTCCAATATTTCTCACAAGGTATCAGAGCTTCTACACTCTTGATAGAAAATCAAAGAGCTTCCATTGCTCGCCGGTGATATCTTTTATATGCTTGTAAAGTTATATTTAATCAAGCACTTTCATCTTTTTGATCAAGATGCAAGTAGATTTATATTTTAAAAATACAAATTAAGTTATGCATGATTTACTTCATAAATTAGTAAGAATGACAAACAAATAGTGTTGAACTGTATGAACCACCTGATAAATGTGATATTTTGCATAATGTTTGTGGCAATTCTCTATCAAGGAACAATGATACTTATTGAGGATAACTCTCATGATTGTGTTTTTTATGCATGGGAAGAAAGATAGATGAAAAGAGGCAATCAGAAAGCAAGAAGGGAACATTAGACAATGAAGAACAAAGTGAAAAACATGCCCAACTGAGCCTGCAAACACAGACAAGAGTTCCAAGTAGTGCATCCGCTGCAGCATCCTAACTACTAATTGCAAAATTGAAGTGCTGAAATTGATTTGATCTAGCATTCAAACTGCGATGGAAATTGTGACAGCAGCTCCCATTTCTTTTTCTTTTCTTTTTTATCAGGGCAATGGTGACCTCAACTAACGGCAAGCCTTAACTAGTCATCTTATCTTAAGATCGGACCATTTTTATGGAGAATAACTCTTGGGCTTTCCTTCGATACGAAAAATCCTTTGATGAATAGTTTTCATCTACATATGTTTTGTACTGTTCTTGGATATGAATTGTAATTAAACATCCTAGCTAGGATTGTAATGAACCATAATGCTTTCATTGATGTAATTTGATTCTTTCAGTTACATTGTTCTTGGATGAATGTTCATTAGTCAATCTCGCTTTGTGTTGTTTCAAATTATTTGATCAACAAATACGGTGCTCATTATAGATTAAATAAATAGGGCATTGGGACCGGAATTTAACACTGGTTCATATTGAATAGCATGGATTAACTCATTAATTAAGTTAATGAGGTTAATTTGTGATTGAGAATTGGCTGATATCATTTAATCCAATGTAGCCATAAGAGTCAGGTTTGTTACTTAAGCATTTTGACTGATCCTCCTAGGCTAAATGGGAATAGGCACTTACACATTTGGCAGATTAGCGAGAGTAACTATGTCTCCAAGGCTAAAAGATTGAAACCCATCACAATTAGGAAGAAATGGCATAACTGGTTAACAAAGGCATATTCATAATCCTAGGTCTCCTATTCGTTGGTTAGTTCCTAGATTGCCTTTTCAGTTTGCTTATTTAGTTGTTTTAGCAGATAAATTAGTCTAGTTAGCATTTATATATTCAGTGATTACTTGGACCAACAAATAGTCGGGATAAACCTAATATTTACTTTCTAATCGAACTTCACTTGGACCAACAAATAGTCGGGATAAACCTAATATTTACTTTCTAATCGAACTAACTCTCACGGGATGATACTTGAATTCATAGTTCATTGTACTCAATTGGAATTATCTTATCCCAAATCTAACGCAAATAGGATTTGCTTAGAAGTGAATTAACTGAATAAATTCCCATATTTCTACTTTCGAAATACTCTGTTCGAATCAACTCCAGCCCAATTGGTTTCTTCTACCCTTAGAAATGTATTAAAAGAAAAGAAACAAGAAAAAGGTTATTTAAAAATATCATTTTTTTTTATCAGGAAAAGAATGTGTCTAGAAAGAAAAAGAAATATGTTTATTAGG
The DNA here is from genome assembly GCA_011800125.2 of Solanum clarkiae. NCBI lineage: Eukaryota > Viridiplantae > Streptophyta > Magnoliopsida > Solanales > Solanaceae > Solanum > Solanum clarkiae. Next base: position 13,456 of record JAABOM020058058.1, read on the forward strand.
AAAAGAGCATTTTTGACTCAATTAACAATAGGAGCATTTTTGGGGCCAAACTATTAACAGCAGGGACATTTTTGGAACAAACTGTTAAGGGAGAGTACTTTTGTTCATTTCACATAGTTTAAGGTAGAGATAAGGATGGGTACATATCACCCTTCCTAAAACCCCAATTATGGGATTATACTGGGTATGTGGCATTGTTCACATAAAGGACATTTTTTTACCCTTTTCGGTTTTTATAAATAAATCAAAAAACAGTTTTACTCAACAAAAAATTATTTTCAACAAATAGTACCTATGAGGCTTCTTCCTCAGATAGATGGTCAGTGACACACAACCTCACAAGCTTGTCCCAACACTTCTTTTTACAGAAAAAAGAAAAGGAAATGAAAAGAAGTGCAGCAAGAATACTCAATTTGATTTGCCTCTTATTCTACATATGTTGGGACTTTTCTAAAAGGGATTCAATGAAAGCAAAAGAATTAAGGAATAAGTTGGGTTGGTTGGAATTTGGATTATACCCTAAACCTGATACAGCACTAACCCAATTGTTTTACATATCAACATAACATTGGGCAAGTTGGCTGTAACCTCCCCCTCTCCCTCTCCCCTGATCAATGTTGTAAAAACCGCGCTTAAGCCCTGAAATGAGGGACAAAACACGTAGAGTGCTTCACCTCATGCTTCAATGTCATCATTAAGGCTCCTAAGACATACTTGTCCTAGCCTCTCCAGAAGAGGCAGATACTAAACAGCTGATATCTCACTTACCATAATTTTTAAAAATTTCTTTCTCCATATATTTTTGTATTCGAGGTTATTATTTTTAGTCTTGGACGTCCAAACAACAACAACAACAACATTACCCCAATGCCTCAAAGGCTCCCGCCCATTGCGGGGTAAGGGGGGGTCGGATGTAC
>JAABOM020058059.1:0-14371 GCA_011800125.2 Solanum clarkiae
ATTATTATTATTATTATTATTATTATTATTATTATTATTATTATTATTATTATTATCATCATCATCATCATCATCATTATCTTTTGAACTGGTTAGTGATTTTTTATGTTATTATTTTTCGTGCATACTACTCTTTTTTATTGTTTTATTTAGTAGGAGGGTGTGAAGAGTCGCTTGGGATGGGATGGATTCGCGGAATACTTTGAAGATTTTCGTTTATTTTAAATTTTGATATTGTATTTTATTTTTCGTAATATTGTAAATATATAATAATGAAATTGGGGAACAGGGGGAGAGGATCTATGTGCCACTTGTTCTTTTTTAATTTTCTTCTTTTATGTGAATGCGTTATAGAAAGCATGCCTATAGGAACTCACGACTTTATTATTTTTAGTCACATTTACGGTAAATTTTGTTAAAAATTTCTTGAAAATGTTTGCTTAAAAAATGGAATGGGGAGTTAGTTTGTTATTCTTTTTTTTTTAGATCTATTAAATATTTTTTTATAGTTAAAATTTAATTGGACAAGTTCTTTTTTTTTAATCATGATTTATTATTTTAACGCTTGGATTACATTAGAGAATCATGTCTATGAATTTTAAAAATCATATGAGTTTATAAGAATATTAATCAAGTTTTAAATTGTTTGAAATTCAAGTTTGAATTGTTTTTTAGTAAAACAAAAAAGCATTATTTCATTATTAATATCATGTTCATTTATGTTTTTTCCATAACTTAGAAAATTTGATTCTTCAGTATATTTGGTATATTATAATATTTAATTATTTTTTAAATATATTAAAACACCCCTCATGTGCTTCAAAATACCCCATAATTGTATTTTTCAAATATCTCAAAAATCGTGCGTGATTTCGAAAATCCGACTTAATATTCTTGTTTAGGACAAAATTGAGTAGAAGATGGGTAACCCCCCCGATTTTAGAAGGCCCGTAGCAAAAAATAATGGTCACAAGAAAACTATTTCGAGTGTGCATCCGCGCCCCAGGCACAACATGGCCTGGGCACGGACTAGCACAAATTGCTCTTCGCATTTGGTCCGCGTCGCGGACTGGACCCGGACAAGTATAAGTTTTTCCTCAGTTTTCTTATTTTGTCCAAGGACATTTGGGTAATCACCCAATGTCTATTTAAACGTGAAATCCTCCATACTTAGCCATTTTTTCATTCTAGAACTCACAAAACCCTCCCTAAACCTCTCCAAAAACATCAGCAAATCCCCCATACAAATTCAAGAAATTCAAGCACAAGTTTAGGGAATTTAAGAACTCATGACAAGCTTCAAGTCTTTCCCAATTCATTTTCAAGAAGTTCAAGGTCTAAGGTATGTGGGTCTTCATCCATGGGTTCTTTCACCCATGAAGCCCCACTCTCTCTCTCTCTCTCTCTCTCTCTCTCTCTCTCTCTCTCTCTCTCTCTCTCTCTCTTTAAAAAAAATTCATGATTTCAAGGTTTGCTTCTTCATGGGTATCTATTTTTGTGCATTATAAATGTGAGATATGTTAGATTTCATGATACCCAAATTAATGATTTTACTACTATGATTGGTGGGTTGATTTGCATTATTTTAAAATGGTTTATTTTACTCTCTTATGTTATTACTCTACCAATTGCATGATTTTAGAGTAAGTGTCCATGTACCCATGTGTTTGACTAAATTACATGACAAGGCTTCTTAAGTTGTTGATGAACTGTTGCACATTTTATAAGTCAAGTGTTCCAAGATAAATATGGCCTACCAAGCATGTATTTAATTCATGAAAGATGTCTAGTTGATCCCTAATTCATGATTCTACCCTCTTGTGAGCCATGTATGTCAAGTTGAGGGGTCAAGCATGATTACTATTTTTCTCGCATGTTCAAGTTAAGCATGTGATGAGCTACTCATGTCATGTCATCTTGTCTTTTTCAAGTAGTTCATGTTATGATTAAAGTTATAATTATTTCAAGTATTTCATGGGATTAGACTTACAAGTTGAGACTTAAGGTGGGGGCTCGACTCAAGGGGTCCTTATGTAAAGTCTTTAGTTTCTAAACTATGTGCCACCATAGGATTATTTATTTTTCTAAAAGGGCTTTACTAGTGGATCCATCTAGTTTATATTTCTCCTCAAGTAGGGCCAAGTATGGTTTACCTTGGTAAGTAGACCACACCTTTCTAAGGGGGTGTCATGCTTCGGAATTCCAAGTAGTAGATCGCTTGATTTTATATATCAAATAAGGTCTCCTTCCACATACGTATGTTACATTATGCAAGTTGATTGTTTTGCACGCATGTTTTATTACAAATATTGATCATACGTGCCATATTTAGATTATATCTGTTGTCTATACCTATGCATTTTAAATATTATGGCTTATGTCTTTGGTTACATTCCACCCCACATACTTAGTACATTCCAAGTACTAACGCATACTCTATGCCTACATGATATTACCATGTAGGGACAGGTGCTCCTATCGACCATCATCCTCCACGTGGCTAGTTCAGTTCTTGAAGGAAAGCTAGTTGGTGAGTCCTCAACTCCGAGGACAATATCTATTTCCATTCATGCTATATTGACACTTTTTTTATATTGGATACTTATTATCATGAGGGTGAGCCCTAGAAGTATCTTGGCCCCCACTCTTTTTTGTGGTAGAGGTGTTGTTGCATACTATGATTGTATATGCGTAGGAACTCGACTCTTCTGATGCCATTATCTTTATGAAATACTTCCCTTAGTCCCATTTCCCTTTCTATATTGATTCTTGTTATTGTCTTATTTTGCTTCTGCAACCAAGGATGTGTATATGATATGCTAAGAGTCTTGTTTAGATTGTCTTCAAACTTCCCATTCGTCATGTCACGTCTACGCCCTATTCTTGCGTCTTGACAAGCTTGGTATCAGAGCACTAGGTTGTTAATGGTCCTCAGAAATCCAATAAACTGCGTTAATTAGAGTCTTGTTCATGGTTGTGAAGCTCGTCACAACTATGAATAGGATGCTATGAGACGTTTTAGGAAATGTTTCACTTCTTCATGATCTGTGTCATGCTCTAGAAGTAAAGATAATGCTTCCTCCCATAATGAACGCTCTTTTGCTCTTTTAGATCATGATTCTACAAAGAGAAAGACCAAGTAGAGGTCGTACATCCGAGGAGAAACCGGCCCATCCCGCTCCTCAAGCTCCTCAAGATGGAGGGGCGACCCAAGTTGAGTTCCAGAATGTCATTACTATGTTGACCCATGGTATGACCAACCAGTTGAACCAAGGGGCCCAAGATCCTCATAGTCCTACTCCGGCCTCAAGGGTAAGGGACTTCAGAAGGATGAACCTTCTGGAGTTTCATGGGTCCAAAATGGAGGAAGATCCCTAAGAGTTTACTGATGAGGTATAAGGTGCTATCTATCATGACGGTAAATTTGGAGGAGAAGACGAAACCAACGGCCTACCAACTCAAAGGAATGGCCCAAATTTGGTTTGCTCAATAGAAATTGGAGAGAAGGAATAATGATGCTATTCCTAGGGAGGAGTTCAAGGCCACCTTCCTCAATCGATTCTTTCCTATTGAGTTGAGAGAGGCCAAGTTGATGGAGTTCATGAATCTCAAGCAAGGTTCCATGAGTGTGAGGGAGTATGCCCTTAAATTCAATAAGCTCTCAAAGTATACTCCTCATTTGGTAGCCGATCCTAGATTAATTATGAACAAGTTTGTATCGGGGGTATCCGACTTGGTAAATGAAGAGTTTCATATCGCCATGCTAGTGAGTGATATGGACTTGTTTTGGCTCTGGATAGTCCAAGAGGGCTCGGAATGATGGTGGTTTCCAAGGTTCCAAGGGTGGTCATTTCAACAAGGTAACAAATCCAAGGCCAAGGGTCCTCCAATGCTCTGAACAAGAGATTTGCTAATGATGGGGTGCCTAACCCAAGGCTTCAAGGTGGAAATAGTGGGATGACTAATCATAGGTGCAAAAGTATGGTAAAAACCATGGTGGTCCAAGCTTGAGGAGCTCTAATTCTTGCTATGGTTGTGGTGAAATGGGTCATAAGATTGTTGACCATCCTCAATGCCAAGGTGCTAATGTGGGTCAAAGGGAAAAGGGAGGCCAACAAGGGGGAGCTCCAAGGAAAAATCGATTCTATGCTCTTCAAGGGAAATAATGAATGGATGAGGAATCTGATGTTGTTATTGGTATGTTAAAATTTTTTATTATGTTGTCTATGTCTTGATAGATCTGGGTACCACTGTTTCTTTCACTACTCCTTTTGTTACCTATAAGCTTCATATGTGTCCCGAATTGTTGTGTGAACCCTATGAAGTATCCCAAAATGTTGATGAGTCCATTGTCGCTAGAATGGTGTATAAAGATTGCCCCGTGTTCATATTGCATAAAGCCTTGCCTTGTGATTTTGTTTAATTTGACATGGTGGATTTTGATATTATTCTTGGGATGGATTGGTTATATGCATATCATGCTTCTATTGATTGTAGAACCCGTAAAGCTAGGTTCTAATTCCCTAGTAAGTCCATCCTTGAATGAGAAATTTGTAACGTGGTGGTTAAGGGTAGGTTCATCTTTTGTCTAACCTAAAAATTATTTCTAAGGGTTGCATTAACCATCTTGTAAGGGTTAGGGATGTGAAGTTTGAAGTCCTTCCTATTGAGTCGGTTCCGGTGATCAATGAGTTTCTTGATGTCTTTCCCGATAAACTTCTCGGTGTTCCTCCGAAAAGGGAAATAGACTTTGTTATAGATCTCCTCTCCGATACACAACCCATTTCCATTTCCCCTTATCATATGACTCGTTGGAGTTGAAGGAGTTAAAGGATCAATTGAGAGATTTGTTGGAGAAGGGTTTCATAAGGCCTAGCAAGTCACCTTGGGGTGCATCGATGTTATTTGTAGAGAAAAAGAATGGTTCCCTTAGAATATGCATCGATTACCGGCAACTCAATAGAGTCACCATAAAGAACAAGTACCCTCTATAAAGGATAGATGACCTATGTGATGAACTTCAAGGGGCTAGTCATTTTTCAAAGATTGATCTTCGGTCCCAATACCACCAAGTGAGAATGAGGGAGTGTGATATTTCGAAGATGGCCTTACGAACTAGGTATGAGCATTTTGAATTTGTGGTAATATCTTTTGAATCGACTAATACACCAGCAATATTTATGCATCTCATGAATAGAGTCTTTAACCCCTACATTGATATGTTTGTAGTGGTCTTTATTGATGATATATTGATTTATTCTCGGAACAACAAAGAACAAGTGAATAATTTGAAGATGGTGTTGCAAATTTTAAGGGATGAGAGGTTGTTTGCTAAATATGATAAATGTGAATTTTGGTTGAAAGATGTTGCATTCTTAGGACATGTGGTGTCGGCTGACGGAACTAAAGTAGGCCCTTAGAAGATGGAGGTGATAAAGAATAGGCCTAGGCCCTTGACTCCGATTAATATTAGAAGTTTCTTGGGTTTAACGGGGTACTATCGGAGATTTGAGAATGGTTTTTCTTTCATTGCTTCTCCTATGACAAAGTTGACCCAAAAGAAGGCAAAATTTATTTGGACCGATGAATATGAAAAGAGTTTTCAAATTGAAAGACAAGCTTATTTTCGACTCCTATTTTGGCTTTATCGGAAGGGTTCAAAGGGTTTGTAGTTTATTCTGATGCTTCAAGGATTGTTTTGGAGTGTGTATTGATGCAAAATGGAAAGGTTATAGCATATGCTTCTCGACAATTAAAGGTGCATCACCGAAATTATCCCACCTATGATCTTGAATTGGCGGCCATGGTGTTTGCTTTGAAAATTTGGCATCATTATTTGTATGGGTTTTATGTAGATGTGTTTACCGACCATAAGAGTCTCCAATATATGTTCACAAAAAAATATCTTAACTTGAGGCAAAGAAAGTGGTTAGAACTCCTTAAGGATTACGACATGAGTGTGCACACTATCATCCGGCAAGGTTAATGTTGTGGACGATGCTCTAAGTAGAGTGTCCGTGGGTAGTCTAGCACATATTTTATGGTGGTAACAAGGAGGTTCCTAGAGAAGTTCATCAGTTAGCTAGGTTGGAGGTTAGGTTGAATAAAGTTGAAAATGGTGGTGTAGTGGTTGTTGATGGTTCCAAATCTTCTTTGATTGAAGAGGTCAAGTCTAAACAAGACCTTGACTTCGCCTTGCTAGAATTGAAAGCTTTGGTCAAGGATGATAAAGTGGAGTTTTCTCCCAAGGGTAAGGAGGTATTCTTAGGTACCAGGGTAGGCTATATGTGCCTACTATTGATGACTTGAGAGAGTTGATTTTGAAGGAGGTCCATAATTCATCCTACTTTATTCACCTCGGTTCCATTAAAATGTATAGAGACTTGAACGAGGTGTATTGGTGTGGTGGTATGAAAAGAGATATTGCCAAATTTGTAGGCCGTTGTCACAATTGCCAACAAGTGAAAGCCAAACATTAAAGGCCAAATGGCCTAGCCCAAGACATAGAAATTCCTACTTGGAAGTGGGGAGAGATCAATGTGGATTTTGTGATTGGTTTGCCTAAGACTAGGAAACACTTTGATTCTATTTGGGTTATTGTTGATAGGATGATAAAGCCGGCTCACATTCTAGAAGTTAAACAACTTATGGTACCAAAGATTATGCTAAGTTGTATATTCATGAGTTGATTAGATTGCATGGGGTGCCGTTGTATATTAAATCGGATCGTGGTGCTTAATTCACTTCTCAGTTTCGAAGATCCTTCCAAAAGGGTCTTGGTACCAAGGTCAAGCTTAGCATGGCTTTTCATCCTCAAACAGATGGTTACGCTGAAAGAACAATCTTAAACCTTGAGGATATGCTTAGGTCTAGTGTTTTGGAATTTAAAGTTAGTTGGGATGAACATCTTCCACTTATTAAGTATGCTTACAACAATAGCCACCACTCTAGTATTGGTATGGATCCCTTTGAGGCTCTATATGGTAGGAGTTGTAGATCCCTGGTTGGATGGTTTGATATGGGGGAAATGACTTTGTTGAGTCCGGATTTGGGTTTGGGGGCTTTGGAGAAGGTGAGGTTAAAAAGGGAAAGATTGATGACAGCTCAAAGTAGACCAAAAATCTTATATCAATGTGAGGAGAAGAGACCTTGAGTTTAATGTTGATGATTAGGTTTACTTGAAGGTCTCACCCGTGAAGGGTGTGGTCCAGTTTGGCATGAAAGGGAAATTGAACCCCAGGTTTGTAGGACCTTATAGAATTTGAGGAGAATTGGTAAGGTTACCTACGAATTGGAGTTACCTATGGATATGAACATGGTTCATCCAGTCTTCCATGCATTTATGTTGAAGAAGTGTGTTGGTGACCCAAGTGTTATAGTTCCCTTAGAAGTTGTGGGTGTAGTGGAAGATAACTTGACCTATGAGAAGGTCCCGATAGAGATATTGGATAGGCAAGTGAAAAGATTAAGAAACAAAGATGTGGCATCCGTTAAAGTCTTTTGCAGGAATCAATAAGTTGAAAGTTCCACATGGGAAGCCAAAGCGGACATGAAGAAATGATATATGTATCCACTTTACTCAAGCCGAAAGTAATAAATTAAGTCCTATCCATAATTTGAAGTCTTAAGTTGCAGCCCCCATGCCATTTTTGCATACATACATGGTCATGTTGACAAGTTTTGATGATTTTGATGCATATGTGTGAAAATTTTTAAGAATGATGTTTAAGTGCATTTTTCCATTCATGTCGGGCTGGAAGTCTCATGATTTCATCTCTTACCTATATTTCTTTGACATTCGGGAATAAATGTTCCCAAGGGGGAGATATTGAAACACCTTTCATGTGGTTTGGAATACCCATATTGAAACACCCTTCATGTTTTTTGAAATACCCCATAATTATATTTTTCAAATATCTCAAAAAATGTGCATGACTTCAAAAATCTGACTTCATATTCTTGTTTAGGGGGAAAATTGAGTAGGGAATGTGTAACCCCAAGATTTTAGAAGACCTGTAGCAAAAATTAATTTTTGCAAGAAAATGATTTCCGATGTGCATCCACGCCCAAGGCGCGACACCGCTTGGGCGGGAACTAGCACAAATTGCTCTTCGCATTTGGTCCGCGTCGCGGATTGGATACGGACTAGTGTAAATTTTTCTTACTTTCTTATTTCATCCAAGGGCATTTGGATAATCACCCAATGCCCATTTAAACGTTAAATCCTCCGTATTAAGCCATTTTTAACTCTAGAATTCACAAAACCCTCTCTAAACCTCTCCAAAAACATCATCAAATCCACCATTCAAATTCATGGAATTCAAGCACAAGTTTTGGGAATTTAAGAACCCATCACAAGCTTCAAGTCTTCTCCAATTCAATTTCAAGATGTTCAAGGTCTAAGGTATGTGGGTCTTCATCCATGGGTTCTTTCACCCATGGAGCCCAACTCTTTTTTTTTTAATTTACTTATAAAATTTCATGATTTCAAGGTTTTCTTCTTCATGGGTACCTTTTATTGTGCATTATAAATGTGAGATATGTTGGATCTCTTGACACTCAAATTAAGGGTTTTACTACTATGATTGATGGGTTGATTTGTATGATTTTTAAATGGTTGATTTTACTCTCTTATGTTATTACTCTGCCAATTCCATGATTTTAGAGCAAGTGTCCATGTACCCACCATGTTTTTGATAAATTACATGATAAGGCTTCGTAAGTTGTTGACAAACTATTGCACATTTTAAGTCAATTGTTCCAATATAAATATGGGCTCCTAAGCATGTATTTAATTCATGAAATATATCTATGATTTTTGCAAGTGACAAGTTGAGCCCTATTTAAAGATTCTACCCTCTTGTGAGTCATTCATGTTAAGTTGAGGGGTCAAGCATGATTACTATTTTTCGCTCATGCTCATGTTAAGCTTACTAGTAGAGGTCAAACATGTGAAATTAGCTACTCATCTCGTATCATCATGTCTCTTTCAAATTGTTCATATTATGATTAAAGTTATGATTATTTCAAGTATTCAGTGGGATTAGACTTAGCACCGATTGAGGCTTAAGGTGGGGGCTTTCCTCAAGGGGTCCTTATATAAAGTCTTTAGTCTCTAAACTATGTGCCACCATAGGATTATTTATTTCCTTAAAAAGGCTTTACATGTGGATCCATCTAGTTCATATTGTCCTTCAAGTAGGGCTAAGTATAGTTTACTTTGGCAAGTAGACCACATTTTTCCGAGGGGGTGCAATGGTTCGGAATTCCAAGTAGTAGCTTGCTTGGTCTTATATGTCGGTTAAGGTCTCCTCCCACATACTTATTTTACATTATGCAAGTTGAATATTTTACATACATGATTTATTACAAGCACTAATCATACATGTCATATTGTGATTATATCCATTGTATATACCTATGCATTTTGAATATTATGGCTTATGTCTTTCATTGTATTGCACCCCACATACTTTATATATTTCAAGTACTAACGTATACTCTATGCCTACATGATATTACTATGTATGTACCAGAGCTCCTATCGACCATCCTCCTTCACGTGGCTAGTTTGGTTCTTAAAGGAAAGCTAGTTGGTGAGTCCTCAACTCTGAGCACAATATCTATTTCAGTTCATGCTATGTTTAGACTTGTCCTTTATATCATATGCTTATTATTATAAGGGTGAGACTGGGCAGTGTCTTGACCCCCGCTCCATTTTCTAGTAGAGGTGTTGTTGGACACTATGATTGTATATGATTATGAGCTCGACTCTTCTTATGCCATTATCTTTACGAAAGACTTCCCTTGGTCTCGTTTCCCTTTCTATATTGATTCTTGTTGTTGCCTTATTTTGCTTCCGCAACCAAGAATGTGTACATGATATGATAAGAGGCTTGTTTGGGTTGTCTTCAGACTTCCCATTCATTGTGTCACATCTAGGCCCTAGGCTTGGGGTGTTACAAGCTTGGTATCAGATCACTAGGTTGCTAATGGTCCTCAAAAATCCAACACACCGAGTTGATTAGAGTCTTATTCATGGTTGTGAAGCGCGTCATAACTATAAATAAGAGGCAATGAGGCATTTTAGGAAATGTTTCACTTCTTCATGATCTATGTCATGCTCTAGAAGTAAAGATAAGGCTTCCTCTACTAATGAATGCTCTTTTGCTCTCTTAGGTCATGCCGCTACAAAGAGAAAGACCTTCTCTGTGCTAAAATTACCGAAAGCAATAAATATTTCTTCTGGTGAGAGGGAGTGAAAATTTTAAAAAATATTCCTTCTTTGTGCTAAAATTACTTGGGGAAACTGTTTCATATAAGTCATAGCCGTTCACTCCATCTAGCCTAGCATCAACAGGTTTAGTCCATAACACTATAGATCAGACACAAGTTCCATAGACATTTGGATCTTTTTATGATCGTGGTGTTTGGGCCAGTTTTTGCGTGCCTCGACTAATTCCACAAGATACCTGTTACCTCCCACCAAGAATCACTTAGGGGTCGTTTGGTTTGAAATACAAGTTATGATTGGGTTAATTATCATGGGATAAGTTATGCTGGGATTAGTTACGATGGAATAACTTATGCTGAGATTATTTCTTATTGAGTGTTTGTTTTGTTGCATTCAAAATAATATGCATTAGATTAATTTTAAGAACAAATTATTTGTTTACAAAAATATCCTTTATGAATATGAAAAGTGATCTATGAAATGGGTTTAAAGAGATATCTTTGTCGTTTACCTTCTTTATTTCGTAATAAGTTATCCCAAGATAACTACCTTCCAAAGGAAGAGACAACTTAACCCTGGTACTAATTATTAACCCTGGGATAAGTTATTCCAGACTTGCCAATCAAACAACAAATAAAGTGGTATTATAATTTAATCTCATGACTATTAGATGTTATCCTTTACACTAGGCGACCCCTTAGTGTTTTGTGTCTCCTCTGCAATTGAACTAGACTTAATGGTTCTCAACTACTTCATGGACCATTAGGTCACACCCTTGGGTGCCATAGACATTTGGGTTCTTTTGATGAAGTAATAATTTATCAAATAAATAAATTATATGAAGGAAAAGACGCAACCTAAGATTCAGGCTCGTCTTGTAAGAAGTTAAATATTCATATGCTGTAATCATAATCTGTAAACATTACATTTGGATTGTTGAACTACATTATTTTCACTGTTTGTGCACATAATCGGGAACTTGATCAAGAAAACATACCTGGCTCCATTAGGTTCCCTTGAGCTTTGATGATCCTAGATGCCTTTGTTCTTTAAGTTGTTAGGGATTCTGTTTTCTCTTCATTTTCCCTTTAGATTTTCGTTTGTAAATAGTGACAATCGAACAGAACTGTGAGACAAGTGTGACGAACAAGAGCTTGCAAGCTTCCACCTTTGAGAACTAACCTGCTATAGGTCCTTTAGTGATTCTTTTCCACAGCCCATCTATAGAAGGATTTAAGCAATTATTTTTAGACAATACTCTATCTAATCTTGAGTTTAAGTGGTGTACTTCATTCAAAGTGACCTAAATAGCTGCTCAATTACTAAGTGAGTCACATGCAATAATAGGGGCAATTATCTCTTTCAGCTAATGCTCAATTGCAATTGCGCCTTGAGTGGATAAGTCGTGGATTTATGATCTTTCTGGTTTCCCTTTTGATGGCATGCCATGCTCTTGAGACACAATTTAGATAAGTTGTAGTTATGAGGTCTTTTCCTCATTGTTTTTCTCTGTCTTTTCTTTTCTTTACAATTTCATGCGGTTATCAGGGGGGTCAATCTTCGCAAGGAAATAAATTGTTCTGAAATATTGCCTATTCATCGAGTAAAGAAAATGCTTTCTGTGTTCTCTCTGTACAGATTGTTCGATTTTGTAGGTCTAAGTTCCACAAGAACTTTAAGATGAAAAAGAATCCTCGTAAAGTTAAATGGACTAAAACATATCGACGGCTGCATGGGAAGGACATGACTCAGGTGCACAGTGTCATGTCAATACAATTAAAATGCTTCTTGTTGGATTAAATTTTATTTACTGCGCTTTCTTCTTCTTTGTTATATTGATAATTTCTTTCCTGCTGCTAATTTTCATTTGAAGGACTCAATATTTGAATTAGAGAGGAAGTGTAATAGGCCAGAGAGATATGACAGGAATGTAACTGAGAACACTTTGAAGGCCATCAAGAAAATTGATAACATCAGAGTCGACAGGGAGGAGAGACATATTACAAAGAGGTTCCTTAGAGTGTGCTTCACTAATTTCCATTATCATGTGCCTTTTCTTGCTAATATCATTAGTTGGCAAATTATATCATACAGGATGAAAGGATAGAAAGCCAAGGAGCAGAGAGAAGCAATGAAGGAGCTCAAGCAGCGCATTCACATGGTCGAAGCTCCTGTTGTGTTCGACAAAGAGCCATCACTTACACTGCCTACCAAGGTCAAGGTTTCACAAAAGCAGTCAGAGGAACATCGCATGAAGGAATGAACATTTTGCTTCCCATATCCTATATCTTCAAACTAAAACACTAAATCAGTTCAAGATTATCTTTGCAGTATGTATAACGAACGTTTTTATTACGTTGACATGTTAAGATTTCCCTTACCTTCAGAATAGTAATGATTTGGCAGCTTAGTCTCGTGTGTATTGAAAGACATGCATATTATGTTGACCAAAAAGTATAAACGTTTGATTTTCCAATATGAGTATTTTAATGAAGGAATCATTAGCCAGATTATAAATCTTTCACAAGGTTCCTAGTTTGCCTTGACCGTGGAATTGTGCAGGGGCCTGTGTTACCCTTCTCCTCTGTCATCAATCAGTCACTTTTGTGTCCTGTTTTGATAAAAAATTGTGGTTTAGTTTCTACTATTGGCACTTGTGTTTATGTATCTTGTGCAAATTAATCAAACACACAAATCGAAGGAAATGATAGAATATGGCATGTCTATTCGACATTTCAAATAAAAATTTAACTTGTATACATTGACAAGCACTGTTAGTGCTAATATTCTTTAATTTTGATGATGATCACTTTTAGGAATCAAACCAATGGAAATTCAATGCATATGGTGGAAACAACATCAGAAAGGAAATTCAATGCAATCGTTCACAAGAAAGTTATACATACATATATATATATGTATATTTTATTATATAGTTACCCAAAATTTTATTTTAGTAAAATTGATATTACGTTATAAAAATATGCACTATATAACATAACATGCACATGCATGTGTCGAACAACTATTTACAATTAATAGGGAAAGAGAGCAATAGAGTTAATCGACAAACCTCTTAGAAGTGAACCTCTTGTGTATCCATTTATTCGGATCATCTACTTTCACCTTAGCATAAGCATCATCATATCTCACAGTTTCAAGAGACGTGTACTCACACATATTCCCCTTGGACAAACGTCTTCATTTCAGGGCAGTAATAAATATACGCTTTCTGGAGTAATGGAAATTTAAGAGCATGTTTTGTTAGAAAGAAATGGCTCAGCTTCGGCAGCCAACCAAGGGCCAAAATTTCCAATTGGGAAATAAGGGCATGGATATTTCTTCACCTTGTTGTTCCTCTTCTTTGATCACTGATTGACAACCATCTATCTCTAGTTCTCGGAGATTCAGAAGATCCTTGGCAACAAATGGAGACATCAAGTTTCTCAATTTCTCATATCCAAATACCCTCAATAATTCAAGTTTTATGAAGTAGTCAGTTGAAAGTTGGTGAGAGCATAGAGCACTCATGCTCTTAGTCCATATGATAAATAGGTCTTCTAGGTTGGGACGAGAAACTTACAAAAGTTCATTTATATCAAACATACACTAGGGGCTATTAACACCCATGAAGAAAACAGTAGCTCATTAGTTGATAGCGATGACAACAGGGGCAGAGCGAGTTGAGCTTAACCGGTAAATTTTTTAAATCGCTCTACCCCGCCCTGCATGATTTTTTTTTCATTTTCAACCCACCCTAGTCTACCACGCATAAACCCGCCTTGCTTACATTTTTAAGCTCTTTTATTTTTTAACTGAATTTAATATGAGAAACAAAAATTCATAATTTTTTTGCTAATTAACATCTCAACAACTAATTAACTATTTTTAGTTGACATTTCAACAATTGTTTATCGTTAATTACATGTTTGTAATTAATATTTCAACAACTAATAATTTATCGGATATGTCTAGTTTAAATTTTAGAAAAAAAGAAAATTAAAGTCAATATTTAATAGAAAAAATTTATATTTATTTATTTTTACTAATTATAAAGATTTTTTTTCGCATTCCTATTTTGTTCTTTAAACCCTCAACTCGCCCCGCCCTTCATTAATTTTAAAAATTAGTTACTTC
>JAABOM020058060.1:0-14370 GCA_011800125.2 Solanum clarkiae
GAGGGTTCAAAATTTTAAGAAGTCGATATACGAACTAAGTGAAGGATGGGGGGAGGGGGGGAAGGGGGGAGGGTTCGAGCTCTAGTATATACAGATAAAAAATATTTTTTTTCATATATAAATAGTATAATTTGTTGCCCAAGAAAATTTCTGATAAACCCCTCATCCCAATGTCGCTCCGCCACTGATTGTTTAATGTAAGTTGTTTGTTGAAAATTGGAAGACCTAGGTATTTTTCAAAATCCTTATTTGAGTAATAGATTGTTATATTGTCTTGAGGAAACTAATTTGTAACTATTGTTGTCTATATTGTCTCAACTATAAATTCTTCTAGTATTAATTTGATGGTCGATTTCACACCTTCTATATCTTTGTCATTACCAATATCATGAAAGCATTTGCTTCTCTTTACCTTCAAATAGAAGATGGGTAGTCGTAGTAGGCGAAGCACCTCTAAACCTTTTAGATCACATAGCCTACTTCCTTTGCTATTTTGAAGGGCTAAAATTATATTTCTCCTTTGTCTACTAAGGGTTATAGTGTGAAAAATCTAATATTTGAATCTTTATAATTTAGCCAATTCACTCTTGTCTAGTGTGATTTTGAAAGAATGACAGGAGTAGGGCAAGTTGTCAGAGTGAATACGGGGAAGGTGTTGTACCTAGGTGTTTGGAAATTGGTAAAGCTGCTCTTCATTGGCAAAAAAGCGGTAAAGTTTTTCAAAAATAAGTTTTGTTCTATTTTTTAAGAGCTTGTTTAGTCACACGCATTATACTCCTTTAAAGCCCAGGTCTATTAATTCATGATAATTAAGTACTTTCCAAAATTTACTAGTACAAAATTAATTATTGGGTCTAGCTCTTGTCCTTTTTGTACTACTGACTAGTTCATTAAATTCTTCACCTATTAGGCATTTACCATTATATGTATCTTTTATTTTCTTCAAATTTTTTCATGAAGTCCCATGATCAGTCCTACAAAAACTAGCATATATACAACTAAAAAACTAATGAATCAATAATTGAACGTGCCTTAATCATTGCACGAATTTCTTAGCCAGAAGTTGGTTCTCGTCCAACTCTAGTTGGGATTCATCTTATAGAATAACTCTTCCACCAGATCTCTCTGTAGGAACTTGAACCATTTTAACTAAAGAAAAGTTATCTACCAAGAGGAGGCCTATGCTAGTCGATCAAGTACCTAAAGCTTCTCATAAAATTATATCCACTTCCACCCCCTACAATTCAATATAATGAATTTCATAAAACTATTCAAGTGGAGTATGATTATCCATGGTAGGTGACCCACAACCAAAAGTTTTCCATTCATTAGGTTAGGTTTATGAGGACTATGCAATTTTCAATCTCCTGGTTGCATGAAATCCATATGTCTATCAAGATTTTCCATTAGTTCAGTGGGTAGATGAGAATACATATTTTATCAATATCTCTTTGAATAATTATAATTTTATTTCTTTTAATATCATGATTTCTATTTGTGTTTCCCTCATCAATATAATATGTCCTCTAGCTTGTCTAGCTTTTGATTCACTTTAAATTTTGTACTAGTCTATCTAAGGAAGAGGAGGGATGATTCGGACACAGCACCTGACAATATTAGGCTACATAGTGTGAGACAATCATAGGTGAGTTTCCTCCAAATTGGTATGGACTCTTATTGAGTTGGATTGAGTTGTTTCAATCATCAATACAAGGATGTTCCATAAAGTGATTTCAGTTGTATAATCTACTGAGGAAAGAAGTAATCAAGGTGGGAAGATTAGCGGGTCTATTAATATTGCCTAGTTCAAGCGGTTGAATGGAGACATCTCCCAAAAAGGATGACAGTAGAACAAACTTTGGGAGAAAGGAGGGAATACAACAGATATTGTAAGACTGAAGACATCCAAGGGTGGTTGTTGTAAGCTTCCATCCCTAGCCCTATTCCTTCCAAAACTACATAATGTTAGGTTCCACACTTCTATCACCATATCTTGTTTTACCCAATGTTTTTTCCAATTGGATTCCTCACGCTTAGTATTTTTTTACTTTTAAAAAGAGTATTAGTATTAGTTGTCATGTTCAAAAGAGTAGCATGAGTAGGTAGGTGTATCTTTCTTGTTTTATATGAAAATTTTCATGGCAGTTCTTTCTTTTATAAAGCATCTTGTTTTATGTGGAAATTTTCATTGCAGTTCTTTCTTTTGTAAAGAAATGTTGATGCGTGGTCTTGCTGATAAGGATCATGCAAAATGAGCCTCAAGGCAGCAAATCAGGACAAACAGAATACTGTACCATCACCGACAACCTTGATATATAAAGTTTGAATTGCTTGAGGTTGCACTTCATTGTTGCTTCTCGCATTGGAGATATTCTCTTTCTCTTTTCATATTCATTAGATTTCTACTTCCCTTTACTGCTATTCCTCTTTCTCAATTTTTTCTTCTTTAATTTTGCCTTACAATTTGGTAAATCATTCAATGTTATGCTTGAATGGTCTTTTGATTTCTGATTCTTCTATTGGGGAAATCAGATTGCATGTTACCTAGTTCAAAGGGTTAAATAGAGGCATCTCCCTAAACGGACGATAGTAGAACAAACTTTGAAGGAAAGGAAGGAACAACAGATGTTGTAAGACTGAAGATATCCATGGGTGGTTGTTATAAGCTTCCATCCTTAGCCTCATTCCTTCCAAGACTACATAGGCTATGAAGGTTAGATTCCGTACTACTATCACCATATCCTGGTTGTAGGGGGGAGGGTCACTTGTTTGTATAATAGGTGTTCCCTCCTAAGGTCATCAAAAATGTTAGAAGGGGTTGGACAAGGAGTTTGGTTGTTCGTTGGAGTTGTTTGAACTTGACTTACTAGTTGTCTGTTTGCTAGTGTAAATAGAGCTTTGTTCACTAGTCATCTTATCTGCTGAGCTAATAAAGGAAGTTTTGGCATTTTTTTGATATATTCAGAAGTTTTATTATTATAGAGTTGATAGATATAGATATTTTATTTTTAATAAAATTATCTTCTAATGTAGTATTTGTGGTACTAAAAATATATTGGTTGCTATATTCTACTCATTTAATGGATTTTTCTATAAACAGGGGACATCTATATTTAATAGGGGTTACTTACTACCACCACCACATCTTGTAGTTCCACTAAAATTGTAAATGATAAATCCTTGCCCTGTAGACTCCTCTTTAGCCATAATTGTGGTATCGAGTTGTTGTTGTTTTGGGGGTGTGTTTGGAGATAGAGCTGCATAAAAGGTGTTCCTCCATGATCATAAAAAATGTTAGGAATGGATAGAAAGGTCTAGGAAGGGTAGTTTAGTTGTTCATTGGAGTCATTTGAGCTCTGTTACTAGTGGCCTGTTTGGTAGTGGAAATAGAGCTCTATTTTCTTGTTGTCTTCTCTGTTGAGCTGAAAAGGAGACTTTTGGCATTTTGTGGTAGATTCAAAAATTCTATTATTATAAAGTTGATAGGGATAGATATGTTAGGTTTAATAGAAGTGTTTTCTATTTAGTAACTGCGATACTAGAAATTTTCTGACTATATTCTATTCTTGTAATGGTGCTTTTTCTATAAATAAGGGACATCTATATTTAGTATGGAATCTTTAAAGGGAAGTGGCAGTTCTATTTTTTTAATTATTGTGATTTTTAGAGTTTTCTTTATTAGTTTAAATTATATACACCATCAGTGTACAAAAATTTCTACATCATCAGGTAATTTTAAAGATAATTATCATAATTTTTTCAAGTAATATTTATACCTTTAAAAAAGAATACAATTTAGAAACACATTAAATGTAATTCAAATTCTAATTATATTATAATCCAAATTCCTTCCTAATTTTTAGATTTTTTGCTTTTCAGATTTGAATTCAAATTATACTCTCCCTTTTATATGGCACTGGTAAAATGACGATATTTTGGTTCTTGTCTTTTCTTTTTATTTTATTTCTTTTGCTTTTTTTTAAATTATTCTTTTCATCTTTCATTTTGTTTCAAAAAAATTAATTTATGAAATTCATATTTATAATAATAAAATAATTCTAATAAAATGTGTAATAAAAAAAAGATTTGAAAGACATGGAAGATGTAGGGAGTTGTTCAAGAGATTTTCCTTTTTCTATGAAAAATACGATAATAGAAAAATTAAACGAACACTTCACGAAATACTTAATTTTATGAAAAAATGCCAATAAATCCTAAAATTAATAAACAAAATTAAAATAAATCTTAAAAAGTTAGCATTGATTGTAGATATAAAAATGTATTTGTTATGTATTGCAAAAAGAATGCACAAAAGACTACATAGTGAAGGAGAAAGAAATGACTATATATGCTTGTAGAAAAGAAATAGATATATATGCTTGTAGAATAATTAAGAAAAAAGATAGTTAGATGGAAGTAGTAGCCAATAAAAAAACGTGAACTATTTGTCAAAGAGGACGAGAAAGGATGAAACACAAAGAAGTAGAGAAGAAAGACAAAAAATAATACTTGTATTTTATTTTTTCAAAGTATAAATAAATATTAAGAAATACTACTTGGTAACCTATAATAGAAAGTCAACATTACCTTATGGTGTAAAAACTTTATACACTAACAGTCCATGAAAAAACCTTTTTTTTTATTAGTACAACAATTGTTGTTAGGTGTGGAGGAAGTCTTCGCTACGTATCTGTGGGAAGACAATGTCACGACCCAAGCCTAGAGCCTAGATGTGACACAACAAATGGGGAACACAAAGGTACCCCAAAAAAGCCTCTTAGCATATTATTACACATCCTTGATTGTGGAAGCAATTAGACAACAACAAAAGGACATAAAATAAGCTCAAAAACATACAATAACATCATTATATAACATGTCCAACAGCACCTCTAAACTTAGAATTGAGCGGGGGCCAAGACAACTTTCTAGGCTCGCCCTCATAGTCATAAGAATACAATAAAAGAAAGAGAGTCGTTGCATAATCACAAAATCTAAAGATAACGTCCTCGGAGTTAAGGACTAACCAAACTTGCTTCAAAGATAGTACTAACCACGTGGAGGAGGAAGATGATCAAGTGGAGCTCTGGTTCCTATATGGTAACATCATGTAGGAATAGAGTATGCATTAGTAAGTTTGAATGTAAAAAGTATGTAAGATGCAATGCAACAAAAGATTGGCAACATAAGCAAAATGCGTACATATAGGCAATAGATGAGCATAGTAATAATATGGAATGCATGAATGATGCTTGAAGTAAACTATTCTTATATATAACATATTACATGTGTCGGAAGATACTGTCAGTATAGAGACCAAGGTATAGCACCCCTCGAGCGAGGCGACTCAGGTACAAACCCCCCAACATGGTTGCATGGGCCTATCACCCCCCGAGCGAGGCGATTGAGGTACAAACCCCCTAACATGGTTGCATGATCCTACCACCCCATAAGAGAGGCGATTGAGGTACAAACTACTCAACATGGTTGCATGGGCCTACCGCCCCCCGAGCGAGGCGACTGACGTATAAACCCCCCCTCAATGTGGTAGTTTGGGCCTACTACCCCCCGAATAAGGTGTGGCCAACTTGCAACACTATAGATACTATTCATGAAATCAACACATATATACATTCCTTTCATCGTCAAAAAGTCACTTAATCATTTTCCATGCAATAGACTTTCAATAACTCAAGAATCCATAACCAGACATTTTATCAAACACTTGGTGGGTGTGTAATACTAGTACAAAATCATGCAATTCAAGAGTGAAACATGTGAGAAAATTCAATGTAAGACTAGCCACCAACACTTGGTAATACCCTTATGCAAGATACATCAAAATCATCATCAAATCACATAATGAATCATAGATTCGTAGCTCAAAACATGCTTAAACAGTCACAACTTTATGAAATCCCAATATAGTTTATAACCAAATTAATAACGAGTAAAACCCATAAGCAAATCAACTTAGAAACATGCAATTTATGTAAAAAAGGGATGGTTGGGAACCATAGGTGAAAGGATCCAATTGTTGAAATCCAGAAACCTCTACTTTGGAGATTTCCTTGATGAAGATTTGATTGAGAACATGAAGCTTGAATAAAATCCCTAGATCCAGAATATGATTGGGACACGTGAATTTTGGGTGAAATATTTGTCTGTGTGTTTGAGAGGTTTTTGGGAATGTCTTGTAAGATATGGAGTTCAAATATGACTAAGTATAGGTGCTTTTACGCATGGGAAGACTTAGGCCCAAGACCTAAAGGCCTTGGGCCAAACAGGAAAGCTAGCACAATTTTAACACTGGTCCGCGCCAGGGCGCGGATCGTCTTTGGGATTCGTCACTTTTGGAAAATGAAATATTGATACGGTTTCTCTAAAATCAGTGTTAGACCCATTTTCCACTCAATTTCGCCCCCTAATGACGAATATGAAGTCAGATTTTCGATATTACGCATGGATTTTGAGATATATGAAAGTTACTATTATGGGTATTTTCAAGGCACATTTTCGGGCACTTTTTGGGGTGTTTCAATATCTCTCTCTTGGGAACATTCATCCTTGAATGTCAAAGAAATGTATATAAGAGAAATAATCAAGATGATTTCAGTCCATACAAGGATGCAACAATGCACTTAAACATCATTTCAAAAATCTCAACATAAGTGTCAAAATCACCATGAACTTGTCAATTGAAACACAAATGTATGCAAATGACATGAGGGCTAAAACTTAAGACCCGAAATCATCTAGGGTACTTAGATTAGTACTTTAGGCTTGAGTAGAACGGAAGAGGTAGAGATATTACTTTTGCATGTCCACTTCAGCTTCCCATGTGGCACTTTCAACTTTTTGATTCGTCTAAAGGACCTTAATGGAAGCTACATCCTTGTTCCTCAGCCTCTTCACTTGCCTATCCAAAATTTCTACTGGAATATCTTCATAAGTCAAGTTGTCTTCAACAACAACCACAACATCCAATGACACAATAGTATTTGGATCACCCACACATTTCCTTAACATAGACACATGGAAGACTGGATGAACCAAGTCCATTTTACTAGGTAACTCCAACTCATATACCACCTTACCAATCTTCCTCAACACCTAAAAAGGACCCACAAATATTAGACTCAATTTACACCTTTTACCAAAACGAACTACACCCTTCATGGGTGAAACCTTCAAATAGACCTAATCACCAACCTTAAATTCAAGATCCCTTCTCCTCACATCGGTATAGGATTTTTGACGACTTTGGATAGTTTTCAACCTCTCTCTTATCAACATCACATTCTCTAAGGCCTCCATAACAAAACTCGGACCCAACAAAGCCATCTCTCCCACTTTAAACCACCCAACCAGTGATTTACAATTTCTATCATAAAGGGTCTCAAAAAAAGCCATACCAATACTTGCATGGTAGCTATTATTATGAGCAAACTCAATCAATGGAAGATGGTCATCCTAAAAACCCTTTAACTCTAAAATACAACCTCGAAGCATAAAGAGTTTGAATAGTTCTTTTGGCTTATCCATCCGTTTGAGGGTGAAAAGGTCGTACTAAGCTTAACCTTGGTACCATGACCTCTTTAGAAGGACCTCCAAAAGTGAGAAGTGAATGAGCACCATGATCCAATATGATAGACAACGGCACCCCATATAATCTAACCAATTCATGAATGTACAACTTAGCATAATCTTCGGCACCATATATAGTTTTAATCAGTAGGAAATGAGCTGAATTTGTTATCCTATCAACCACAACCCAAATGGAGTCAAAATGCTTTCTATTCTTAGGCAACCCAACCACAAAGTCCATATTAATTTCCTCCCACTTCCAAGTAAGAATCTCTATATCTTGGGCTAGGCTACCCGACCTTTGATGTTTGGCTTTGACTTGTTGGTAATTATGGCAACCAGAGACAAACTTAGCAATATCTCTCGTCATGACACCCTACCAAAGCACTCCCCTCAAATCTATATACATCTTGGAAGAACCAGGGTGAATAGAATAGGAAGAATTTTGACCCTCATCAAGAATCTTCTTTCTCAAGTCATCAGCACTAGGCACACACAATCTATCTTTGTACCTAAGAGAACTATCTTCTCCTTAGGAGAAAAATTCCACGTTACCACCTCTCACCAAGGCCTTCAATGCTAACAAGACAGGGCCATGATCTTGGTTTGCCTTCACCTCCTCAATAAATGAAGCTTAGAGCCATCAACAACCAAAACACCGCCATTATCAACCTCCTCCTACCTAACTCCCAATCTAGCCAACTGATGAACCTCTATAGCCACCTCTTTGCCGCATCACCAACAAGTGCTAGGCTACCCATAAACACCCTACTTAAAACATCATACATAACATAAGCCTTACTAGGGTGATAATACACACTCATATCATAATCCTTAAGAAGCTCCAACTACCTTCTTTGTCTCAAGTTGAGAACTTTTTCCATGAACACATATTGGAGACTCTTATGATTGGTAAACACATTAACATGCACTCCATACGAATAATTATGCCACATTTTCAAAACGAATACCACGACGGCTAATTCAAGATCATGAGTAGGATAATTCTTTTCATGCAGCTTAAGTTGTCTAGATGCATAAGCTATCACCTTACCACTTTGCATCAAAACACTACCCAAACTAATTTGTGAGGCATCACAATACACAACAAACCCTTCCAACCCTTCTGGTAGAGACAAGATTGGAGCGGAGACAAGCTTATCCTTCAAAGTTTGAAAACTCCTTTCACACTCATCGGTCCACACAAATTACGCCTTCTTTTGAGTCAAATTAGTCATAAGGGGAGCAACAGAAGAGAACCCATGCAAAACTCTGGTAATAACCCACTAAGCCCAAGAATCTTCTAATATCAGATGGAGCCAAAGGTCTAGGTCAATTTCTAATTACCTCAGTCTTCTTAGGATCCACCTTTATACTATCTCCCGACACCACATGGCCTAGAAAGACAACCTCTTATAACAAAAACTCACACTTCTCATACTTAGCATACAACTTCTGTTCCTTCAATTTTTGTACCACCCTCAAATGACTTATATGATCCTCCTCACTACGGGAATACATCAAAATATCATCGATGAAGACCACCACAAACAAATCAAGGTAGGGTTTAAAGACCCTATTCATAGAATCCATGAAGATAACTGGTGCATTGTTCAATCCAAAAAATATAACCACGAATTCATAGTGCCCATACCTATATTGAAAAGCTGCCTTAGGGATGTCACACTCCCTCACTTTCACGCGGCGATACCTAGACCGAAGATCAATCTTAGAGAAATGACTAGCCCCTTGAAGTTGGTCAAAAAAATCATCAATCCTTGGTAGTGGATAGTTATTTTTTATGGTGACTCTATTAAGTTGCTGGTAGTCAATACACATCCTAAAAGAACCATCCTTCTTCTTCACAAACAACGCCAGTGCACCCCAAGGAGATTGGCTAGGCCTAATAAGATCCTTCCCCAACAAATCCTCAATTACTCCTTCAACTCCTTTAACTCCGTCGGGGCCATAGCGTAAAAGGGAACAAAAATAGGTTGAGTATCGGGGAGAAGGTTTATACCAAAGTCTATTTCCCTTTTGGGAGAAACACTAGGAAGATCATTAGGGAAGACATCAAGAAACTCATTAACCACCGGAACCGACTCTATAGGAAGGACCTTGGACTCAACATCCCTGATCCTCACAAGATGATATAGACACCCCTTAGAAATCAACTTATGGGCCTTAGTGCAAGAAATGAATCTACCCTTGATCACCACATCATGACTCTCCCACTCAAGAACGGGTTCATTAGGGAATTGGGATTTGACCCTACGAGTTCTACAATCAATAGAGACATAATATGCGTGTAATCAATCCATTCCAAGAATGAAATCAAAATCTTCCGTAACCAACTCAACAAAATCACAAAGCAATATTTTACGCAAAATGCAAATGAAATTATTTCTATAGACTCTTCTAGCAATAATAGATGCACCAACGGGAGTAGACACTTCATATGGCTCATACAACAATTCGAGTTCAACATAAAACGTTTTGGCAACAAAAGGAGTAACAAAAGAAAGAGTGGCACCTGGGACTATCAATGCATACACATCAAAATCAAAGACTTTTAACATATAAGTGATGACATTGGACACCTCATCTACCCTAGGCTTCCTTGAAGAGCGTAGAACCGATTGTGCCTTGGCCCACCTCCTTATTGACCTCCTCTTCCCAAAGGAACTCAACAAAATCACAAGGTAATATTTCATGCATTATGCAAATGGGACAATTTTTATAGACTCTTCTAGTAATAATGGATGTACCAACAAAAGTAGACACTTCATATGGCTCACACAACAATTCGGATTTAACATGAAACTTTTTTGTAACAAAAGTAGTAACAAAAAAAAGAGTGGCACCTAGGACTATCAATGCATACACATCAAAATCAAAGACTTTTAACATACCTGTGACGACATTGGGCACCTCATCTACCCCTTGCCTCCCTTGAAGAACATATAACCGATTGTGCCTTGGAGCACCACCTTGTTGAGTTCTCCTTCCGAAAATAACCGCATTTGCACCCCGACCTTGTGGACGACCCTCTCTACTCTTGTTTTGATTATGAGGACAATCAATCTTCTTGTGATCCACTTCTCCACAATTATAGCAAGTATTAGTATTTCGCAAACATGGGCCATCATGGCCTCTACCACATCTTAGGCACATAGCATTTGGCACCACACCACCACCACCTTGGACGCTTGGGTTATCATTAACAAACCTCCTATTAGGAGCATGGGAAGACCCTTGGCCTCGATAAACACCCTTGGGACGTTGGAACCTATCTTCGAAATGGTCCCTCTTGGCCATATTAGCTTTTCTCTTTCTCAACTTTTCCTCCTCCAATTGTTCAGCATAACTCATGAGGTGGGACAAATCCATATAACCAATCTACATAGCGGCACCACACTCCTTATTCACCAAATCGGATACACCTATCAAAAACTTGTTCAGCCTAGACCTGGGCTCGGCCACCAAATTGTGGAGCATATTTGGAGAGTTGGTTGAACTTAAGGGCATACTCCCTCACACTCATAGATCCTTGCTTTAAATTCATGAACTCTATCATTTTGGGCTCCCTAACTCAAGAGGAAGAATTGATTAAGAAATGTCACCTTAAACTCTTCCCAAAGGATCATATTTTTGTTCCCCTTCTCTATCTTCCATTGGATATACCATATTTGAGCCACCCCCTTGAGTTGGTAAGCTGCCAACTCCGCTTTCTCCTCTGATCTAACCCCCATAATAACCAATACAATGTATACTTCATCAATAAATTCTTGAGGGTCTTCATCCATTTTAGACCCATAGAACTCTGGTGGGTTTATCCTTATGAAGTCTCTTACCATAGATGCCGGAGTAGGAGCATGAGGGGCTTGGCACCCTTGGTTGATTTGACTAGTCATAACTTGAGCTAGCACGGCAATAGCATCCTGGAACTTTTCATGAGCCGGTTGTTCTTCGGGTGTATGAGTTCTTCTTCCTCTTTGGATAGGCATGAACTAGCATAGCAAAGAATGTTTGATAGGGGAATGCCTTACCTTAACTCTATAGCAGGACATAGATCAAGAAAAAAGGAAACATTTCCTAAAACACCTCATAGCCTCTTACTCATAGTTATGGTGCACTTCACAACCATGAATAAGACTCTAATCGACGTAGTGTGTTAGATGCCGAGGACCATTAACAACCTAGTTCTTTGATACAAAGTTTTCATGACCCAAGCCTAGTGCTGATATGTGGCACGGCGAATAGGAACCTAAAGGGACCCCAAATAAGCCTTTTAGCATATCATTACACATCCTTGGTCGCGGAAGTAACTAGACAATAACCAGTGGCACAAAATAAGGATAAAGGAGCTAAAGGAGCCAGTCATAGTTTAAAAACGTACAAGAGTCAAGAGAGTCAAAGCTCAAAGCATCATTACATAACTTGTCTAATAACACCTCTAAACTTAGAATTGAGTAGGGGCTAAGATAACTTTCCAGGATCACCCTTACACTCATAAGTATACAATAAAATAAAGAGAGTCTTTGCATAACCATAAAATCTAAAGAAACTTTGTCGGAGTTGAGGACTCACCAAACTTGTTTCAAAGATATTACTAGCCCTGTGGAAGAGGAAGATGATCAAGTGGAGCTCCGGTTCCTACATGGTAACATCATGTAGGCATAGAGTATACGTTAGTACATTTGAATGTACTAAGTATGCAGGATGCAATACAACAAGAGATTGGAAATATAAGTAAAATATATACATATAGGCAATGGATGAGTATAGTAAGAATATGACATGCACGAATGATGCTTGAAGAAAACATGCTTACATAGAACATAATACATATGTAGAAATAGACCATCATTGTAGAGACCGAGGCCTTCCATCCTCCGAGTGAGGCGATTGAGGTACAAAACCCCCAACATGATTGCACGGACCTGCCACCCCCCAAGCGAGGCGGTTGAGGTACAAACCCCCAAAAATGGTTGCATGGTCCTACCACCCCCAGAGTGAGGCAATTGTGGTACAAACCACACAACATAGTTACACAGTCCTACCACCCCCCGAGTGTTGCGATTGAGGTATATACCCCCCAACCCTAACTTGGTAGTTCGGGCCTACCACCCTCCGAACAAGGCCTGGTCAACTTGCAAAACTGTAGATACTATTCGTGAAATCAACACACATATACACTACTTTCATTATCATAAAGTCACTTAACTAGTAAGCCATGCATTAGACCTTCAATAACTCACGAATCCATAACTTGACATTTTATCAAACACTTCGCGGGTGTGTATTGCTAGTACAAAATAATACATTTCAAGACTGAAGTCATGTGAGAAAATTTAATGTAAAACCAACTACCAACACTTGGTAATACCCTTATGCAAGATACATCAAAACCCCTTATCAAATCACATGACGGATCATAGATTTATAGCTCAAAACATGCTTAAACAGTTACAATTTTATGAAACCCCAACATAGTTTATAAACAAATTCATAATGAGTAAAACCCATAAGTAAATCAACATAGAAACATGCATTTTATGTAAAAAGGAAGGTTGGGCACCATGGGTGAAAGGACCTTATGATTGAAACCCACATACCTTGTCACGACCCGGACCAGGGGTCTAGGAGTGACACAACGAATGGGAACTCGAGTGTCCCCAAACAAGCATCAAAGTACGAAAATTCACATCATCGGTTCGAAAGCGCATTCAAAATCAAAAACATAGTTCTAAAGGATGGAAAAGTAGGACTGGACCTATAGGGACAATTCGGGACTTAGGATCTTCCATATTTCCACATCAAACATACATATACATATCAAATTCCCATAATCAATTCATGATAGCCATAACCAAAAGATAACCATGATCCTAAGGTTCAAATACAACACATAACAGATAGATCCGACAAGAGTCTACAAGATGTCCAACAATGCCTTAAGTCATAAAATAGGACGGGGGCCAACACATGTTTCGGGCTCACCCTCAAAGTATAGATAACATAGACAAAAGCAACTTAAGGTAGAGGAGTATTGGCTTGTCCTTGGAATATAGGACTCACCACAACCACTGTCTTAAAATTCGATCTATCCATTGAACGCTGGATGAAAGTAATCTCCGATCCCTACATGGTGAGATCATATAGGCAAAAGTATGTGTTAGTACGTTTGAATGTACTAAGTATGCGGGGTGTGATGCATGTAACTTACCAAAACCTGCATATCAAGATTAGACGATAAAGGCACATAATATATAAAGAAGTAATATCAACGGAAGTAATATAACACGATGCTATGAAGTTCATGATGCATGAAATGAAAATGATGCTAATATATAATGTGGATGTGATCTTAACTAACATGAGTAAGACCAAGAGAGCTATTACTTGGAATCCTGATGAAATCCTCTCATCACTAAAGAGGTAGTCTACTTGCCAAGGGTAAACAATACTCCACCTCACGAGACAACTCCCATTTCAGATGAAGTAACCTTCCTTATGGGACAACTCCCATTTCGAATAGAATTTTCACAAATCACAAATCAAATCAAAGTATTTCTTCTCCTTACGGGGAAACTCCCATTTTATAGGTATATTTCCTTATGGGACAACTCCCATTTCGGAAAGGAAACCTATGCTAGGCACATAGATAAAGGAAAGAGAGCAAACCCTCCATCCATCGATGCTAAGTCGTCATCCCACAAGAATACATATACATGTCTGTATATGTATGTATATATATATATATATATATATATATATATA
>JAABOM020058061.1:0-14370 GCA_011800125.2 Solanum clarkiae
ATCTCCTTAGAAACATGCCAAACCTAGATGTCACTTATAATATGTATGAAAAACGCTTAGATATAGATTGGTTCTCCTGAGCCTTATCGGCAACGGATGTCAGTCCGCCTAAACAGACTTTGGGGCGTGACAATATGCTGGAAGAGACCTCAACCGATAAAGAATAAGACCATGCGAGCTACAACTTGGAATCCTGGTGATTATCCCTCATTGGTAAAAAGGTCCTACTTGCCAACATGAATCATACTTCACTGAAACGACCCTAAAAATTGCCCAAAAATGTGCCTCAACAATGCTCAGAATTATAAATTCCATATATCTCAAAATTCATTTGTTATTTCAAAAATTCGACTTCATATTATTGTTCAGGGGGTCAAAATTAAGGGCAAAAGGGTCTAACCCTAATTTTAGAGCAATCGTATCAAAATTCAAAAATCCTATGGCGTAATCTCCAATTAGGTTTTTGTGTCGCTTCCGTGACGCGCCTCTGCTTATTTTGGGGATGTTATTTTATAGTTCGGTCCAACACTTCTAAGTCTTGGGAATAAGTGTTCCCAAATGGGTTTTTACATATACTTAGTCAAATTTCACCATCATATTACCCAAAACAATTCTCAATACTCACTCAAACACTTTGCCATATTTCCACTCCCAAATTGAAGTCCCAAACCCTCATCCGAAGCTAAGGTTCTCCTTCAAGGCTCTTCTTCAAGCTTCAAGTCTCCTTCTCCAATCTTCACCAAGCTCATCTCTAAGTTAAGGTATGTGGATTTCTTTCATGGGTTCCTCTCACCCATGATACCCAAGCGTTCTTTTACTCAAATTGCATGATCTAGAGTTGATTTATAAATGGATCTTGATTATTATGACATTCACTGTACACTATGTTAAATTTATGTGAAATTGTAACTGTTTTGCTATGTTTTGAGCTATAAATCATTGATCTATTGTAAGATTTGAGAAGGGATTTTGATGTATATTGCTTGAGGGTGTTGCAAGGTGTTGATTGATTATTTTGCAATGGATTTTCTTTCATAATTTCATCTATATATTTCATGATTTTATACTAGTATTACACACCCTTTAAGTGTTTGGTAGAGTGTCCAGATGTGATTTCTGGAGGAGTTGAAGGTCCAAAGCATAAGATATGATATGATTGACTATATGATGATGAAATGAGCTTATGTTTATGATATAGTCTATATAAAGTGTTGCTTTAGACAATGCCCAATCGGGGGGACTAAGAACTCGGATAACTAGATGGGGGTCCGGACTCATCAACCTAGGGCAGGGTTTGTACTTCTCAATCTAGTGATGGGGCGACATCATCACTAACCTAGATAGGGGTTTGTACTCATCAACCTAAGGAAGAGTTTGTACTTCTCCACCTAGGTGATAGGGTAACATTATCAACAATCTAGGGAAGGGTTTGTACTTCTCTACCTAGTGATGGGGCGGCATCATCACTAACCTAGATGCGGGTTTGTACTCATCAACCTAGGGAAGGGTTTGTATTTCTCCACTTTGGTGATAGGGCGGCATTATCACTAACCTATGAAAGGGTTTGTACTTCTCCACCGGGTGATGGGGCATCATCATCACCAACCTAGTGAGGGATTAGTACTTCACCACCTACGTGATGGGGCATCATCATCATTAACCTACCAAAGGGTTTATACTTTGAAAATCTAGCTTGGTCTCTTCTACACATATGATATCATATATGAGCAAGAGTTATTTAAGCTTGTTTTACTTATGCATTGGTCATACATGCCATATTGTTATATTATGCCTATTCCCTATTGTTATTCATTTTGATTATGATGCCTATTTCTTGTTGCATTGGATCCTACATACTTGGTACATTCAAACGTACTAACGCATACTCTATGTCTACATGATGTCACCATGTAGGAACCGGTGTCCAAGTTGATCCTCCTCCTCCACATGGCTAGTTCGATACTACTCAAGCTAGTTGGTGAGTCCTTCATTTTGAGGAACTTAGTCTATGTTGATCTTATCATGTAATGAGACTTTCTTCTTTATTGTCTATTTTGACTATGAGGGTGAGACAGGTTGCTTTGTCCCGGTCTCCGCTCTTATTTATGTATTAGAGGTGTTTGTTGGACATATTTTGTGTCTATGCTAAGAGCCTTGACTCTATTGTTCTTAATTTCTGTGGTATGAAAGTGATTTCCCTTAGCCCCGGTTGTCCCACTTTATTATTTGTTGATGGTTCATTTATTGCTTCCACGACCAAGGATGTTTAATGATGTTCTAAGAGGCTTGCTTGGGGTCCCTTTGGGTACCCCTTGCATTTTATCATGCCTAGGCCCTTGGTTTGGGTCGTAACAAAGTTGGTATTAGAGCACCAGGTTGATAGATTCTCAAAGTCTAATACACCGTATCGATTATAGTCCTATTCATAGTTGTGAAACCCGATTAGCATCGACGTCTTGAGTGAGTGAGAGCCTTGATCCAAGGCCAGGTGTTGTCGCAATCTGCACCTTGACTATGAATAGGAGGCTATGAGGCGTTTTAGGAAATGTTTTCCTTCTTCATGTTTTAAGTCGTGCTATAGAGTTGTGGGAAGTCTTTCCCATTAATGATTATTCTTTGCTATGCTAGATTATGCCACACACTTGAGGACGAAGGGCCCAAACTCCCGAGGAGCAAACTAACAATGGTGAGCTCCTGGATGCTCTCACTATTCTTGCCCAAGTTGTGGCTAACCAAGTTAATCAAGGGGCCAAATCCCCTTATACTACTAACCCGGGAGCTAGGGTAAGGGACTTCATGAGGATGAATCCTCCGGTGTTCTATGGCTCAAAGGTGGGTGAAGATCCACAAGAGTTCATTGATAAGGTCTATAAGATATTGAATATCATGGGTGTTAGGCCACATAAAAAGATGGAGTTGGTGGCATACCAACTTAAAGGGGTAACTCAAATATGGTATGATTAGTGGAAGGGTGAGAAGGGGATTGGTAATGTGGTGCTTTGGTAGGAGTTCAAATTGGCCTTTCTTAGTCGGTTTTTCCCTCTTGAGCTTAGTAAAGCTGTGTTGGTGGAGTTTATGAACTTGAAATGGGTGCTATGAGTGTGAGGGAGTGTGCCCTCAACTTTAATCAACTTTCAAAGTATGCTCCGTATTTGGTGTCTGATCCTATATCTACGATGAATAAGTTTGTGATGGGGGTCTCTGACATGGTAAGTTAAGAATGCCAATACACTATGCTAATTAGTGACATGGACTTGTCTCGGTTGATGACCTATGCCAAGAAAATAGAGGAGGAGAAGTTGAGGAAGAAAAGGGGGTATGAGCCCAAGAGGGGCTGTCTTAGGGGTAAGTTCTAAAGTGGTGGCCGATTCCATCAAGGCCAAGGGTCTTATCATGCTACTAATAGGGGGTTTGTCAATGACCTCCCTAGGCCTCAAGATGTTGGTGTTATGGCTCCCAGTGATCTGTCTACTACATATGGGAAGAGATATAGGTGCTAGTGTTTGAAGGGTTCTAATGTATGCTTCGATTGTGGGGAGCTTGGTCACAAAAAGGTGGATTGTCCATGAAATTTTGGCAAGGGTCGGGGTGCAAATTCAATTCCATTGGGAAGAGGTGGTCCTCAAGGTGATACCCCAAGGCACAATCAATTTTATGATCTACACGGGAGGTAAGGGGTTAGTGAGATTCCCGATGTTGTTACCGGTATGTTGGAAATCTTTGACTTTGATGTGTGTGCTTTGATTGATCCGGGTGCCACTCTTTCCTTTGTTACTCTTTTGTTGCTAAAAAGTTCCATGTTGCCCTCGAGTTGTTCCATAAGTCATATGAAGTGTCTACTATGATTAGTGCCTCTATTTTTGCAAGGAAAGATTATAGAAGCTGCCCTATTTGGATTTTGCATAAGTTGTTGCCTTGTGGTCTTGTTGACTTAGACATGGTAGATATTAATGTCATTCTTGGGATGGATTGGTTGCATACCTACTATGCTTTTATTTATTGTGGAACTCCTAGGGTCAAGTTTCAATTTCCTAATAAACCGGTCCTTGAGTGGAAAGTCAAGATGTGGTGGTCAAGGTAGACTCATTTCATGCATTAAAGCCCGTAAGTTAATCTCTAAGGGGTGCATTTACCATCTTTTGAGGGTTAAAGATATGGACTCCAAAGTCCCTTCTATAGAGTCAGTTCCAGTTGTAAATAAGATTCTTGATGTCTTCCCAAATGACCTTCTCGGTGTCCCTCCCAAAAGGGAGATGGATTTTTGTATAGACCTCCTCCGCAATACTCAACCTATCTCCATTCTCCCTCATCGTATGGCCCCTACGTAATTGAAAGAGTTAAAGGAACAATTGAAAGATTTGTTGGAGAAGGGCTTTATTAGACCTAGTCAATCCCCTTGAAGTACTCCATTGTTGCTTGTAAAGAAGAAGGATGGGTCACTCAGAATGAGCATTGACTACCGGCAACTCAATAGGGTCAGCATCAAGAATAAATATCCTCTTTCAAGGATTGATGACTTGTTTTACCAACTGCAAGGTGCTAGCTTTTTCTCTAAGAATGATCTTCAGTCCGGGTATCATCAAGTGAAGTTGAAGGAATTTGATATTCCAAAGACGTCTTTCTGGACTAGGTATGGGCATTATGAGGTGTTTGTTGTGATGTTGTTTGGGTTGACTAATGTACTAGCCATCTTCATGGACTTAACGAATAGGTTCTTCAAATTCTACCTTGATTCCTTTGCTGTGGTCTTCATTGATGATATATAGTCTATTCACATAGTAGGGAGGAGTATTTGGGCCATTGAAGGTGGTGTTTCAATGATTGAGGGAGGAGAAATTGTATGCTGAAAAGTGTGAATTTTGGTTGAAGGAGGTTGCATTCTTGGGTCATGTGGCATCGGGCAATTGTATAAAAGTGGATCCTGAGAAAAAAATGTGATTAGAAATTAGCCTAGACCATTGACCGCGTCGGATATTAGGAGCTTCTTGGGCCTAGCGGATTATTATAAAAGGTTTGTGAATGGGTTCTCCTCCATTCCTTCCCTTATGACAAAATTGACTCAAAAGAAGGTTAAGTTTGTGTGGACCATTGAGTGTGAGAGGAGCTTCCAAACATTGAAAGACAAGCTTATGTCCGCTCTTATATTGTCACTACCGAATGGGCTTGAGGGATTTGTGGTGTATTGTGATACTTCTTGGGTTGGTTTGGGTTGTGTGTTTATGCAAAAAGGTAAGATCATAGCTTATGCTTCTAGAAAAATCAACGTACATGAAAGGAACTACCCTACCGATGATTTAGAGTTAGCCGGCTTTGTGTTTGCGTTAAAGATTTGGCGTCACTACTAGTATGGGGTGCCTGTGGATGTGTTCACCTATCATAAAAGCCTCCAATATGTCTTCACTCAAAAAGATCTCAACTTGAGGCAAAGCAGATGGTTAGAACTTCTCAAAGACTATAAAATGAGTGTGTGTTATCATTTGAGTAAGGCAAATATGGTGGTGGATGCTTTGAGTATGGTGTCTATGGGTAGCCTAGCCCATATTGATGGTAGTCAGAAGGAGATGGCTAAGGAGGTGCATCAATTAGCTAGATTGGGGGTTAGGTTGGATAAGGTTGGTGAGGATGGTGTTGTAGTTGTTGATAGGTCTAAGTCTTCTTTGGTTTATGAGGTAATAGAAAAACAAGATCTTGACTCCTCCTTGCTTGAATTGAAGGCCTTGGTGAAAGAAGGCAAGGTAGAGGTTTTCTCCCAAGGGGGAGATGGTGCCCTTAGGTACCAAAGTAGATTGTGTGTGCCTTGTGTTAATGGTTTGAGGGAGAAGATCCTTGATGAGGCCCATAATTCTTCTTATTCTATCCACCCTAGTTCCACCAAATTGTAAAGAGACTTGAGAGATGTGTATTGGTGGGAGGCATGAAGAGAGACATTGCCAAATTTATTTCCGGTTGCCATAGTTGTCAACAAGTCAAAGCCAAACAGCAAAGGCCGGGTGACCTAACCCAAGATATAGAGATTCCCACCTGGAAGTAGGAGGTGATTAATATGGATTTTGTGATTGGGTTGCCCATGACTAGAAAAGGTTTTTATTCTATGTGGGTGATGGTTGATATGATGATGAAATCGGCTCACTTTCTACCGGTTAAGACCACATATGGGACTAAAGAGTATACAAGGTTATACATCTATGAGTTAGTGAGGTTGCATGGGGTTCCTTTGTCCATCATATCATATTGTGGTTCACAATTCACTTCACGCTTTTGGAGGTCTTTTCAAAGGGTTCTTGGTACAAAAGTTCACCTCAGTATGGTCTTTTACCCCCAAACGGATGGCTAAGCTGAAAGAACTATTCAAACCATTGAAGATATGCTTAAGGAATGTGTATTGGAGTTGAGGGGTAGTTGGGATGACCATCTTTCTTTGATTGAGTTTGCCTACAACAATAGCTATCACTCTAGCATTGGTATGGCTCTTTTTGAGGCTCTTTATGGGAGACGTTGTAGATCACCGGTTGGTTGGTTTGAGGTTCGAGAGGTGGCTTTTTTAGGACTAGATATGGTTATGGAGGTTCGTGAGAATATGAGGATGATTAGGGAAAGGTTGAAAACAGCCCAAAGTTGTTAAAAATCCTATGCCGATGTGAGAATAAGAGACCTTGAATTCAAATTGGGGGGTTGGGTTTATTTGAAAGTTTCTCCAATGAAAGGTGTGGTACATTTTGGTAAGCAGGTGAAGTTGAGTCCAAGATATGTTGGTTCATCCAGTGTTCCGTGTCTCTATGTTGAGAAAATGTGTTGGTGATCCTAACACTATTATGCCTCTTGAGGTTGTGAGTGTTGTTGAGGATAACTTGACTTATAAGGAGGTTATGGTTCAGATCCTAGATAGGCAAGTGATGAGATTGAGGAACAAGAAGGTGGCATCCGTTAAGGTCCTTCGGAGGATCTAACAAATCGAAAGTGCTACTTGGGAGGCCGAAGTGGACATGCAAAAGTGGTATCCTTATCTTTTCCACTCCAATCAAGACTAAGGTACAAATTCTAAGTCCCCAGTGTGATTGCAAGTCTTATATTCCAGCCCATATGTCATTCATATGCATTCATATTTAAGTTGGCAAAATGTGATATTGCATTCTTATTGGGGCTGATTTGTTTATAATCAGTCTTTTCTTTTCTTGTACGTCCCTTTTACATTCAGGGACGAATGTTCCCAAGGGGGATATATTGAAACGACCCTAAAAAGTGCCTTGAAATACCCGGAATTATAAATAACATATATCTCAAAATTTATATGTTATTTCAAAAATCTAACTTAATATTATTGTTCAAGGGGTAAAGATTAGGGGGAGAAGGGTCTAGCCCCGACTTTAGAGCAACCATATCAAAAATCGAAAATACCATGGTGAAATTTCCAGTGAGGTTGTGATGCGCCTCTACTTATTTTGGGACTTTTTTCTTAGTTCGGTCCAAGAATTCTATGTCGTGGGCCTAAGTGTTCTCAAACGTGTTTTTACTAATACTTAGCCAAATTTTACCCTCACATTACCCAAAACATTTCCCAATACTCACTCAAACACAACCATATTTTTACTCCCAAATTCAAGTCTCAAACCCTCATCCTAAGCTAGAGTTCTCATTCAAGGTTCTTTTTCATGCTTCAAGTCTCCATCTCCAATATTCACCAAGTTTATCTCTAAGCTAAGGTATGCGGGTTTCTTCATGGGTTCCTTTCATCTATGATACCCAAGAGTCATTTTACTCAAATTGCATGATTTAGAGTTGATTTATGAATGAGTCTTGATTATTATGAAATTCACTACACACTATGTTAAAGCTATGTAAAATTGTGAGTGTTTTGCTATGTTTTGAGTTATGAATCATTGATCTAATGTAAGACTTGAGAAGGGGTTTTAATGTTTATTGCTTGAGAGTGTTGCAAGGTATTGATTGATCGTTTTACAATGGATTTTCTTACGTAATTTCATCTCTATATTTTATGCTTTTATACTAGTATTACACACTCTCTAAGTGTTTGATAAAATGTCCAGATGTGGTTTCTTGAGCAGTTGAAGGTCGAAAGTATGAGATATGATATCATTGCCTATATAATGATGAAATGAGCTTATATGTATGATGTAATCTATATAAAGTGTTGCATTTGACCATGCCCAATCCAAGGGGAGTAAGAACCTGGATAACCTAGATGGCATTTTGTACTCATCAACCTAGGGCAGGGTTTGTACTTCACCACCTAGTGATGGGTAAGCATCATCACTAACCTAGATGGGGGTTTGTTCTCATCAACCTAGGGAAAGGTTTTTACTTCTCCACCTAGGTGATAGGGCTCCATTATCACCAACCTAGGGAAGGGTTTGCACTTTTCCTCCTAGTGATGGGGCGCCATCATCACTAACCTAGATGGGAGTTTGTACTTATCAACCTAGGGAAGGATTGTACCTCTCCACCTAGGTGGTAGGGAGACATTATCACCAACCTATAGAAGGGTTTATACTTCTCCACTGGGTGATGGGGGAACATCATCACCAACCTAGTGAGGGGTTAGTACTTCACCATCTAAGTGATGGGGTGACATCATCACTAACCTATCAAGGGGTTTGTACTTTGGAAATTTAGCTTAGTTTCTTCTACACATATGATATCCTACATGAGCGTGAGTCACTTAAGCATGTTTTACTTATACATTGGTTATACATGTCATATTATTATATTATGGCTATTGCCTATTATTATTAATTTTGATTATGATGCCTATTTCTTGTTGCATTGCATCCTACATACTTAGTACATTCAAACGTACTAACACATACTCTATGCCTACTTGATGTCATAAGGTAGGAACCCGTGCCCAAGTTGATCATCCTCCTTCACGTGGCTAGTTCGATACTAATCAAGCTAGTTGGTAAGTCCTCCACTTCAGGGGCCTTAGTCTATGTTGCTCTTATTATGTAATAAGACATTCTTCTTTATTGTCTATTTTGACGTTGAGGCGATCTGGGTTACTTTGTCTTGGGCCCCCCTCTTATCTATGTAGTAGAGGTGTTTGTTGGACATGTTATGTGTCAATTGTACGAGCCTTGACTCTATTGTTCTTGATGTCTATGGTATGAAAGTGTTTTCCCTTAGCCTCGGTTGTCCCACTTTATTATCTATTTATGGTTGATTTATTGCTTCTGCGACCAAGGATGAGTAATGATGTTCTAAGAGGCTTGCTTGGGGTCCCTTTGGGTTCCCCTTGAAACTTGTCATGCCTAGGCCCTAAGTTTGGGTCCATTAGGGAGAAGTAACCCCCCTTTCGAGAACATGTCCCATTTCAGGGTGGATTTCATGA
Organism: Solanum clarkiae; assembly: GCA_011800125.2. Taxonomy (NCBI): domain Eukaryota; kingdom Viridiplantae; phylum Streptophyta; class Magnoliopsida; order Solanales; family Solanaceae; genus Solanum; species Solanum clarkiae. The sequence goes on from JAABOM020058061.1 coordinate 9,347, forward strand.
TAAAGTGCACGAAATGGAAACATTAGTATAGTTAAGGTATAATACAATCCTATGTTTGCACATAGTTTGAGGAAAAGAGTATGGACCCTTGAAAATAGTCCATGCCGACATCCAATCCATCAATCACATAGAATACTTGAAATAATCATACTTTAATAGCTTATCATGAACATGGAATCACGACATGAGTAGCTCTTAAACATACTTGACCTCTAATGGTGAGAATAACTTGAAACATGAGAATAGATCATAATTATACATGAACCCTTTCTATAACATGAATGACTACAAGAGGTAAAATCTTGAAAATAGGGCTTAGCTTGATACTTGCATGGTCATAGATACTTTTCATGAATTCAATGCATGATCGAAAGACCTTAATCATCATGTAGTCACTTGATATGTAAATTATGTAGTAGATCATCAATAGCTTGAGAATTCTTTACTCGACATTTTATCAAACACTTGGTGGATGTATATTGCTTGTTCAAAATCATGCAATTCAAGAGTGAAATCATGTGAGAAAACTCAATGCAAATCAACCCACCAACATATTGTAAAACCCTCATGTAGGGTACCTTGAAATCCATCATCAAATTTCACAATAGATAATAATTTCATTGCTCAAAACATACATAGTCTCAAGAAATATAAATCAAATCATAGTATAAGCTTAAAATAGATAGACATGCTTAATAAATCAATATTTCATAAAACCCCAACATAATTCACAATCATAATCCATAACAAGAGATACCCATAGAAGATACAACTTGAAAATATGCAATTTTTCGAAAAAAGGAAGATTGGGCTCCATGGGTGAAAGGACCCAATGGATAAAACCCACATATCTTAAACTTAGGCTTTCTTGATGTAAACTTGAAGGAGACTTCTATGAGAATTTTTTGGTTGACTTTTAACCATGCGCGGCGGCTATGCGCATGTGTCCCAAAGTGACGTATAGTTTTTAGTAATGGGTATACTCGAGAAAAATGGTAGGTTGTTAGGGAAAAATCAATATACTTCTAATGTCGTATCAGGATGAACTAGGACAGAAATAAAGCATTGGTATTTTGGCCTAAATTCCTTGACTCCTCGATACTCAATCAAATCCTCTTTTTTGATGACTGAATCATGAGCCATATAATTCTCACTATAAATAAGAGGATCCCAGGAATTTATTTGAAGCTAATTCTTCCTAAATTTTCTATCCAATCAATGACCTGGGTATTATATATAATGGATATAATTCAATTGCTTTTTTGATTGCATAGCATTGAAAAAAGGAAGAGAAACGTAGGCAAAAGGTAGAACTATTCTCGCACCGGAGCCTCCAGTTGGTATGTCAAATCCCTCTGTCCAAGTGATTGAGTTGAAGCTTTGGGCAAGGGACCTCTCCCATTCTCTCTTTCTCTTAAGACGACAACAACCGTCCTGATGAAGTTTGACGGGGAGGAACTGAAATTGAGTTCGTTGAACAAGTAAAACTTAATCTTGCAGCATGTGGGCATGAGTCTCCCTATATAAAGAAAATTCTTGGGTTAGGGTGAAATCCGGAGATCTATGAAGGAACGCTAGCTATATGCTTAAACACATGCAAGTCGAACATCAAATATTGAACTAAAAAAGTTCTTGCTTTCGAAATGGTTTGCCATCTGAGATGACTATTATTTCGATTTGTTATTTGTTATTATCTTCTTTGTTCGAAAAATGCATAGTGGAAAGGGATGCTAGTTGGCTCGGCAAAGTTGTAGCCTAGGTATGAGAGGATTAATGTTGGATCCTCAAGGACAAATGATTGATTTAGCTATTTAAAGCAATTTACTCGACCCAAAGAAAGTGCAAATCAAATAAAGAAAACCTTCTTTAAACTCCAATTCATATTTTTCATGGAGAAATCTCTGATCAGGCCCTAAATTATCAACAGGCTCTCCGAGCACATTAAAAATTCTTCTTATCGAGATTAAGGTGTAGTTTTACTTGAAGCTTGAATGGAGTTTTTGAGATCCGAAATTAAGCTTGAGACACGTGATTTTTGATGAAATATTTGATTAAGTCTTGGAGTGGTTTTTGAGATGGTCTTAAGTGATATAGAGTTTAAAAATGTCTAAGTATAGGTGTTTTCACACATAAGTGGGCATGGGACAATGACTCCAAGGCCCTTGGGCCAAAATTGGAAAACAAAGGAAAAGTTGAACTCGTCCGTGTCTAGTGAGGGATTCTGACCTATCGCGAAGAACAAAATTACACTGATATGTGCCTAATCCAGGTCGCGGTCTGGTCACTGATGCACACTAGATAAGAAAATTTTGCAAAAATTACTTTTCCCTATGGGTCCTCTAAAATTTGGGTTATACCCATTTCCAACTCAATGTTGCCCTCTGATGAAGAATATGAAGTTAGATTTTTTATATCACGTCCGAATTTTGAGAAATATAGATATTATGATTATGGGCATTTCCAAAGCACATTTTTTAAGCTTTTTGGGGCGATTTAGTATCTCCCCCTTTGGAACATTCTTCCTCGAATGACAAAGAAAGATTCATTAGGGCAGTAACGACAAATATTTCAGCCCGACATGAATGCAACCAATGTATTTGAATATAATTTTCAAAAATTTCAACATGAGTGTCAAAAAAACCTTAAACATGTCAACACAAACGTGAATGCATGAAAAATGATGCAAAGACTGAAATTTAAGACTTGAAATCATATAAGGGACTTAAATTAGTACCTTCGGCTTGAGTAGAGTGGAAGAGAAAGAGATATCGCCTTCTCATGTTCTCTTCAGCTTTCCATGTTGAACTTTCAACTTGTTGGTTCCTCCAAAGGACCTTGACGGAAGCTATATCCTTGTTTTTCAATCTCATCACTTGTCTATACAAAATCTCCACTGAGACCTCCTCATAAGTCAAATTTTCTCCTGCAACACCCACAACATCCAAGGGCACTATGGTACTTGGGTCACCCATAAACTTTCTCAACATGGACACATGAATGAACAGATGCATCATGTCCATTTCCCAAGGAAACTCCAACTCGTATGCAACCTTACCCACTCTCCTCAAAACTATATAAGGACCCACAAACCTTGTGCTTGACTCCCCCATGTTGCCAAACTGGACCACACCCTTCAAGGGTGAGACCTTCAAATAGAACCAATTCACCATGCTTAAACTCAAGATCTCTTCACTTCATATCAGAATAGGTCTTTTTTTGTCTATTTTGGGCTTTATTCAATCTCTCCCTAATCAACATTATTTATAATCATAATTCATAATAAGAGATATCCATAGAAGATACAACATGTAAACATGAAATTTTGAATAAAAAGGAAGATTGGGATCCATGGTGAAAGGACCCAATGGATGAAAGTCACATACTTTAAACTTGGATTTTTTTATGTAAACTTGAAGGAAAATTAAAGCTTGAATGGAGTCTTTAATATCTGAAATTAAGGTTGAGACACTTGAATTTAGATGAAATATTTGGTTAAATCTTGGAGAGGTTTCTGAGAGGGCCTTGAGTGATATAAAGTTGAAAAATGGCTAAGCGTAGGTGTTTTCACGTGTAAGTGGCCATGGGGCTATGACACCAAGGCCCTTGGACCGAAATGGAAAACTAAGAAAAATGTTGAACTGGTTCGCATCTGGCTCATGACGCAGACCCATCGCTGAGGACAAAATTACACTAATCTGTGTCCAATCTGCGTCGTGTTCTAGTTGCTGAGGCACACTAAATTAGAATTTTTTTAAAAAATTATTTTTTGCTACGGGTCCTCTAAAATCAGGGTTATACCTATTTTCCACTCAAGTTTTCCCCCTAATCAGGAATATGAAGTTGAATTTTGATATCACGAATGGATTTTGAGATATATAAAAATTACGATTATGGGCATTTTTGGGAGTTTCATAGAGGATGATCGAAAGGAGTTCTGATCCCTAAATGGTAATATCATGTAGGCATTAGTACATTTGAATTTAGTAAGTATGCGAGATGCAGTGCAACAAGATATAAGCTAATATAGTCAAATAATCATAGGCAATGGATATATAATCTCAATATAACATGCATCATCAATGCTCATGAGAAAACATGCTTGTAAACCATTTATTTTGCACAATATATAGCGTATGTATGTGGAAAGTGACCTCAACCGACATAGGCCAAGCAGCTACAACTTGGACTCCGTGGCCTGACACCCTTCGGTTTAGGTGATCGGGCGTGGCACTCCCCGGCGAAGTATGGTCTACTTGTTAAGAAAATGAAACATGATAACATGAAATAAATTTATCCACTAGTATAGCAAAGGGTAATAATCATAATCATATGGTGGCACATATTTAGAGACTAAGGACTTTATATAAGGACCCTTTGAGTTGAGCCTATCTTAAGCCTCAATCGGTCCTAAGTCAAATCCCACGGAATACTTTAAATAATCGTTATTTGTATAACTTGTAAGAAAATATGAAAAAATGACATGAGCATCTCTTGAAACATGCTTGACCTCTAGTAGTAAGCCTAACTTGAATATAAGAGTAGATTATAATCATACATGAGCCCTTGCTTTAAAATGAATGGCTCACATGAGGTAAAAATCTTTAAATAGGGCTAAACTTGATAATTTTAAAATCATAGATACTTTTCATGAATTCAATACATATTGGAAAGCCCTTAATCATCATCATCTTGTCACTTGACTTGTAAATCATGTAATAGATTTTCAATAACTTGAGAATTCTTGACTTGTCATTTTATCAAACACATGGTGGGTTCGTGATACGTGTTTAAAATAATGCAATTCAAGAGTGAAATAATATTAGTAAACTCAATGCAAATCAACCTACCAACATGTAGTAAAACCTTCATATAGGGTACCTTGAAATCCATAACAAAAGCTCCTGATGAAGAAAAGCATCATCGCTCAAAACATGTATAGTCCCAACAGATTTAATCAAATCATGGTATAAGCTTGAAATAGATAGTCATGCATAATCAATCAATATTTCATAAAACCCCAACAT
>JAABOM020058062.1:0-14369 GCA_011800125.2 Solanum clarkiae
TTATCTTTATTATTATTTTTATCATCATCATCATCATCATTATTATTATTATTATTATTATTATTATTATTATCATTATTATTATTATTATTATTACATTATTATTATTTTATCACCACCACTACTACTGCTGTTGTTGTTGTTGTTGTTGTTGTTGTTGTTGTTGTTGTTGTTGTTGTTGTTGTTGATATATTATTTTTTGAAAATTATTATGTTTTATTATTTTTGTGAATATCATTTTAAAATCGTGAGTCTATTGAAACGACCCCAAAAAGTGCCCGAAAATATGCCTCAGAAATGTCTATAATCATAATTTCCATATATCTAGATATTCGTTCGTTATTTTAAAAATTCGACTTCATATTCTTGTTCAGGGGGTCAAATTGAGTGGGTAATGGTTCTAACCTTAATTTTAGAGCAACCATATCAAAATCCAAAAATGGCAAAAACACAAGTTAGGAGGGTCACCTTTAAAGGGGCATATCTCTTAGAACACAAAGAATTGGGCGGCCCACTACCTCCAAAATTAAAGTTCTTTGAATTAGCTTTCCAACGCACTTGATTTCACCTCATTCGGAGTTCGGATAAAGAATCTATGCCCGTTTTCGTGAAACTCGTTTGTGCAGAGATGCAAATTCCAGTAATTCACGTCGCTGATTGTTATTTTGGTCCTGTTTTATGATTTCAGTCCACGTCTTTCAAGTCATGGGCCTAAGGGTTCCCATACTTGAAAATATCTATACTTAGCCTTATTTCACTCTCATATCATCCTAAACATTCTCCAATACTCACTCAAACACATAGACAAATTTTTCTCTCAAGATTCAAATACGAAAACTCAAGACCAATCTTAAGGATTCCATCAAGGATTTCATTCAAGCTTCAAGCCTCCATTAAAGTATTCTTCAAGAGCTTCTCCAAAGCTAAGGTGTGTGGGTTTCAACCATTAGGTCCTTTCACCAATGGTTCCCTAACCTCCTTTTTATTCAATTTTCATGATTTAAAGTTGATTTTACATGTGGATTTTGTATATTAAGAAATTTACTACACAATGATTTGAGTTCATGAAAGTATGGTTGTTTTAGCATGTTTTGAGCTCTAAATGTTGGATCTAATGTGAGATTTGAGGAGGGGTTTCGATGTATGTTGTTTGAGGGTGTTGCAAGGTGTTGATTGATGGTTTTACAATGGATTTTCTTGCATGATATCGTCTCCAAAATTTCATAGTTTTATACTACCATTTCACACCCTCTAAGTTTTGATAAAATATCCGGTTATGGTTTCTTGAGGAATTGAAGGTCCAAAGCATGAGATATGATATGAATGATGTTATAATGATGAAAAGTGCTTATGTATATGATATAATCTATATAAAATATTGCATTAGACCATGCCCAATCTGGGGAACTAAGAGCCTGGACAACCGAGGTGGGGGTTTGTACTCATCAACCGAGGTAGGGGTTTGTACTCATCAATCGAGGTGAAGGTTTGTACTCATCAACCGAGGTAAGGGGTTGTACTTATCAAATCATGTGAGGGATTTGTACTTCGCAACAAGGGTTATAAGGTGTTGTTATCATCAACCATGTGAGAGGTTTGTACCACACCATCGGGGTGATGGGGGTGAGATCATCATCAACTAACCAAGGGGTTTATATTCTGGAAATCTAGCTTGGTCTATTCTATACATATGATATCCCATATGAGTATGAGTTATTTAAGCATGTTTTACTTTAGCATCGAGCATATATGTCATATTGTTATATTATGCCTATTGCCTATTGTTATGCATTTCGATTATGATGCCTATCTTTTGTTGCATTGCATCCTACATACTTAGTACAATCAAATGTACTAGTGCATACTCTTGCCTACATTATATCACCATATAGGAACCGGAGCCCAAGTTGATCATCCTCCTCCTCCACATGGCTAGTCGGTGCTATTCAAGCTATTTGGTGAGTCTTCCACTTTGTGAACCTTAGTTTATGTTTCTCTTATTATGCATTGAGACATTATTCTTTATGTTCTATTTTGACTATCAGCGTGAGCTCGATTGCTTTGTCTTGGCCCCCTTTCTTATCTACGTAACAGAGGTGTTGTTGGACATGCTATGTATCATGAGTCTTGACTCTTTCATCTCTTGATGTTGTTGTTATGAAAGCTTTCACTTAGTCCTATTTCCCCTTGCTTATGTTTCATATGTTGGTTTACATTGCTTTTATGACCAAGGATGTGCAATATATGCTATGAGGCTCGTCTGTGGTTCCTTTGGGTTCCCCATTCCCCAGTAACATCTAGGCCCTAGGCTTGGGTCATGACAAAGATAGTATTAGAGCAAAAGGTTGATAGATCCTTGAAGTCTAATACACCGCGACGATTAGAGTCTTATTCATGGTTGTGTTGTACACCACAACTATAAGTAGGAGGCTATGAGACATTTTAGGAGATGTTTCCCTTCTTCATGTTCTAAGTCGTGCTATAGAGTTGGAGAAGTCCTTTTCCCCCCCTAACAATTCTTCTTTGCCATGCAAGTTGACCATGCCTTATGTAAGAGGAAGACAGGCCCGCACCCTCGAGGAGCAACTGACTAATGGGGATCTTAGGGATGCCCTGACCTTGCTTGCACATGTTATGGCTAATCAAGACAGTCAAGGTGCCCAAGCCCCTCATGCTCCTACACCGGCTTCTCAGGTGAGAGACTTCATGAGGATGAACCCGCCAAAATTCCATGGATCAAAGGTGGATGAGAACCCACACGAGTTTATTGATGAGATTTATAAGGTATTGGCCATCATGGTTATTAGATCGAAAGATAAGGCAGAGTTGGTGGCCTACCAACTAAAGGGGATAGTATATCTATGGTATAGATAATGGAGAGAGGAGAAGGGAATCCAAAACTTGGTGCTTTGGAAGGAGTTTAAGACGACTTTCGTTAGTCGGTTCTTCCCTCTTAAGCTTAGGGAAGTCAAATTGGTAGAATTTATGAATTTGAGACAAGGAACAATGAGTGCGAGGGAGTATGCCCTCACGTTCAACCAACATTCTAAGTATGCTCCTTACTTGGTTGCGGACACAAGGGCTATAATGATCAAGTTCATGATAGGTGTGTCCGACTTGGTGAGTGAAGAATGCTGATCCACTATGTTGATTAGTGATATAGACTTGTCCTATTTGATAACCTATGCCGAACACATGGAGGTGGAGAAGCTTAAGAAGAAAAGGATTGGGAAATCCAAGAGGGCTCGGTTGAATTATGACTGGATCCAAGAAGGTGACGGTGGGATGACATTCCCAAAGTGCCCAAAGTGTGAAAGGCATCATCATAGCAAATGCTTAAAGAATTTAAGGGCATATTATGGGTGTGGGAAAGAAGGTCACAAGCTTATTGATTGCCCTTATATCTCGAACAAGGGAAAGAAGGGTCGTCCTTAAGGCCAAGGTGAGTTTTTTTTATTTTGATGTGTATGCGTTGGAAGGTTCGGGTTTCCCTTCATTTCTCTTCTTATTGCTTAGGGGATTCATGTGTGTTCCGGGTGGTTAGTGAACCTTTGGTGTTTACACATTTGTTGAGTCTATTGTTGTAAGAAGGTCATTAGTATTGTTTCGTGTTCTTATTGCATTAGGTCTTGCCTTGTGACTTGTTGGATTCGATGTTGTGGATTTTAATGTCATTCTAGGGTTGGATTAGTTGCATGTATGTTGTGTCTTCATTGATGGTGGGCCCATATTTTAGTGGTAGCGAAGGGGGTAAGTCCATTTCTTGTTTTAAGGTACAATTGATCTCTAAGGGATTGCATTTTCATCTTGTAAAGAGTTAGGGGTGTTGAACTGAAGTTATTTCTATTGAGTTGTTTCTGGTGATCAATGAGTTCTAGAATGTCCTTTCTGATATTTCAAATTTGGGGTGGTGTGTTGTGGTTTGACTTATGCACCGATCATGTCTATAGGTCTCATGAATAGGGTCTTAAAACCCTACCTTGATATGTTTGTGGTGGTCTCTAGTGATGAGGCATTGATTTGTTTAGAACTTGTGAATCATTTGGGGGTAGTGTTGCAAGTCTTGGAGGATGAAAGGTTATTTACTAAACGTTATATGTGTGCATTGTGGATATCAAGAAGATGAGTAGGATTCTTTAAGGATTATGAATGAGGTTGCATTATTTTTCCCCGGTAAGCCTAATTTTGCGGTTGGTGCTCTAGGTAGCCTAACATGTTTGTTGATGGTCGTAGAGGAGACTTGTGGGATCCATCGGTTGGTTAGATTTCAAATTGGTTGAGGGAAGTAGAGAATGGTAGTATAGTGTTCTTGATGGTTCCAAAACTTCTTTGTTTGAGGGGGTCTAGTTTAAGCAAGGCTTTGATTCCACCTTATTAGAGTTGGAAGTTTTGGGTGAGAAGCCGATAAAGTGGAGGTTGTCTCCCAAGGGGGAGATGGTGGCTATAGTACTAAGTGGGTTAGGTGTATTTAAGGTTGACACTCGAGTTGAGTATTATGATTCCTTATAGAGTATGGAGGGAGGTTGGTAAGGTTCCAGAAGTTTGGGGATTTGCCTATGGATGTAGATATGGTCCGCCTAGTTCTTCATACTTCTAGGTGGATGGGATGTGTTGGTGACTCTAGTGTTATAGAACTCTTTGAAGTTGTTGGTGAGGTGGAGGATAAGTTTGCTTGGAAGAAGGTAGAGGTAGAGGTGTTGGATGGATGAGCGTAGAGGTTGATTAATGGGGATGTGGTGTTCATTAAGGCCCTTTGAGAGAGTCGTCTATTTATATGTGTCTCATAGGAAGCCGGAGTGGGCATGGAGGAGCAATATCCACATTTCTTTCATTTTATTCAAGCTTCAGATGACATGTCAAGTCCTTTGTATGATTCCAAGACTTATGTTTCAGCCTATATCTCATTCATATGCATTCATGTTTAAGTTGGCAAGTTTATGATGATTTTACACTTATGCCGAGGTTTTGAAAATGGTTCTTTTAAGAGTATTGTTGCATTCTTGTTGGGGCTGATCTTTTTATAATTACTCTTCTCTTGTATGTTTCTTTGACATTCAGGGACGAATGTTCCTAAGGGAGAGATATTGAAACGACCCAAGAAAATTGCCCAAAAGTGTGCATCGAAAGTGCCCGAAATTACAATTACCATATATCTAAAAATCTGTTTGTTATTTTGAAAATATGACTTCATATTTTTGTTTATGAGGTCAAATTGAGTGGGAAATGTGTCTAACCTGAATTTTATAGCAACCTTATCATAATCCAAAAATTGCAAAAACGTGATTTTGGTGGGTCAAATTTGAAGGGGCATATCTCTTAGCACACAAAGAACTGGGTGAGCAGTACGTTTTGGTCCTATTTTCTCTTGACTTCGGTCCAAGACTTTTAAGTCTTGGGCCTAAGGGTTCCCACACTTGAAAATACATATACTTAGCCTTATTTCACACTCATATAATTTTAAATATTCCCCAATACTCACCAAAACACATAGCTAAATAATTACTCCCAAATTCAAGTCTCAAAACTCAAGACCAATCTTAAGGATTTCATCAAGGATTTCTCTCAAGCTTCAAGTCCACATCAAAACCTTCTTCAAGGTTCTCCAAATGCTAAGGTATGTGGTTTTGAACCATTGGGTCCTTCCACGAATGGTGCCTAAGACTCTTTTTTACTAATATTATATGATTTAAAGTTGATTTTACATGTGGGTCTTGTATATTGAGAAACTTACTGCACAGTGATTTTAGTTCATGAAATTATGGTTGTTTTAGCATATTTTAAGCTCTAAATGTAGGATCTAATGTTGGATTTGATGAGTGATTTTGATGTGTATATCTTGAGGATGTTGCAAGGTGTTGATTGATGATTTTATAATGGATTTTTTTTGCATGATTTCATCTCTAAATTCCATGGTGTTTTACCCCCATTACACACCTACCAAGTGTTTAATAAAATATCTGGCTAGGGTTTCTTGAGGAATTGTGGGTCCAATACATATTTTATGAGTTGAATAATGTTATTATGATTATATGATGATGAAATGATGTATATATGTGATGACCAAATGGTGATAAGAAGGGAAGATATGTATATAAGGATGAAAGGAATGAGTATATGTGTTTGAATCAAGTAAAACACCTTTGGTATTGCAAGGAAATTGTTGGGCTCTCATGTTGTTATATTCTTGTGAATTGTTGATGACTTGTTGGATTCTTAAGATAAGGTTTATGCTCTTGTCAATTGTGAAACCCTACTATGAGGGGTTATGAACTATGTTACATGCTTTACCCTCTAGTGCAAGGCCAATTCCTACATATAGGGGTTATGAGCTATGTTGTACACTTTACCCTCATGTATGAATGCAATCTACTCCTTATGAGGTTATGCTACTATTTATGATGTTATGAACTGTGATGTACTCCTTACCCTCTTGTATGATTTGGGTTATGAACTCATGTTATATCTCTAAGCCTCTAGTACAAGGTATTTAGATGATCCAAGCATGTCACCTTATTATTTTAAATGAGCTATATAGGTATGGCTATTTTCAAGCATGTTTTACTACAAGCATTGTTCATGCATGCCATGTTGTTAATATATTATCTCTTGCTATGATTATGCATTTTGATTATTGCCTATCTCTTATTGTATTACATCGCACATACTTAGTACATTCTAATGTACTAACGTATACTCTATGCCTACATGATATGACCATGCAGGAACCGGAGCTTCGCTTGAGTATCTCCAGCCAGATGGCTAGTATGGTTTCACTCAAGCTTATTGGTGAGTCCTCCATTCTGGATATGTTGATCTATGTTTGTTATGTTATGTATTGATTCTTTCTTCTTTATAGCTATTTTGACTATGAGGATGAGCCTGATAGCTTTGTCTTGTGCCCCACTAAGTATCTATGTTTAGAGGTATTGTTGGACAAGTTATTTTTTACGTTTGAGCTTTGACTTATCTATGTTATTTAAGTATTGAACTCTATCTTTCTCCCTTAGTCCCATTTCCCCTTGCTCATATTTCGAATGATATTTTATATTGCTTCCACGACCAAGGATATGTAATAATATGCTGTGAGGCTTGTTTTGGGATCCTTTGGGTTCCACATTCGCTGGTCACGTCTAGGCCCTAGGCTTGGGTCGTAACAAAGATGGTATCAGAACACTAGGTTGATAGATCCTCAGAGTCCAACACACCGCTTCGATTAGAGTCTTATTCATGGTTGTGTTGTACACCACAACTATGAGTAGGAGGCTATGAGATATTTTAGGAGATGTTTCCCTTTTTCATGTTCTAAGTCGTGCTATAGAGTTGGAGTAAGTCCTTTTCCCCCCTAATAATTGTTCTTTGCATGCTATTTGACCATGCCTAATGTAAGAGGAAGACGAACCTGAACCCCCGAGGAGCAACCGACCAATGGGGTTCTTAGGGATGCCCTCACCTTTCTTGCACATGTTGTGGCTAATCAAGCAAATCAATGGGCCCAAGCCTCTCATGCTCCTACACGGCTTCTCGGGTGAGAGAATTCATAAGGATGAACCCGCTGAAATTCCATGGATCAAAGGTGGATGAGGACCCATAAGAGTTTATTGATGAGATTTATAAGGTATAGGCCATCATGGGTATTAGATCGGAAGATAAGGAAGAGTTGGCAGCCTACCAACTCAAGGGGGTAACACATCTATGGTATAGCCAATGGAGAGAGGAGAAGCGAATCCACAATGTGGTGCTTTGGGAGGAGTTTAAGGCAGCTTTCCTTAGTCGGTTCTTCCCTCTTGAGCTTAGGGAAGCCAAATTAGTAGAATTCATGAATTTGAAACAAGGAACAATGAGTGCGAGGGAGTATGCCCTCAAGTTCAACCAACTTTCTAAGTATGCTCCTCATTTGGTTGCGGACCCAAAGGCTAGAACGAACAAGTTCGTGATGGGTATGTCTGACTTGGTAAGTGAAGAATGCCGGTCCGCTATGTTGATTATGGATATGGACTTATCCTATTTGATGACCTACGCCGAACAAATGGAGGTGGAGAAGCTTAGGAAGAAAAGGAGTGGGGAGTCCAAGTGGGCTCGGTTAGAGTATGACCGGATCTAAGAAGGCGATGGTGGGATGACATTCCCAAAATGCCCAAAGTGTGAAAGGCATCATCGTGGCAAATGCTTAAAGAATTCAAGGGCATGTTATGGATGTGGGAAAGAAAGTCACAAACTTATTGATTGCCCTTATATCCGGAACAAGGGCAAGAAGGTCCATCCTCAAGGTCAAGGTGAGTTTCTTTGATTTTGATGTGTATGCATTGGAAGGTTCGGGTTTCCCTTCATTTCTTTTCTTGTTTCTTAGGGGCTTCATGTGTGTTCCAGGGGGTTATGTGAACCTTTGATGTTACACCTTTGTTGAGTCTATTGTTGCTAGAAGGTCATTGGCATTGTTTCGCGTTCTCATTGCATTAGGTCTTGCCTTGTGACTTGTTGGATTCGAAGTGGTGGATTTCGATGTCATTCTTGGTTTGGATTAGTTGCATATATGTTATGTCTTCATTGATGGTAGGTCATCTTTGAGTGGTGGCGAAGGGGGTAAGTCCAGTTCTTGTTTTAAGGTACAATTGATCCCTAAGGGATTGCATTTTCATCTTGTAAAGAGTTAGGGGTGTTGAACCTAAGTTATTTTTGTTGAGTTGTTTCTGGTGATCAATGAGTTCTAGAATATCCTTTACGATATTTCGAATTTGGGGTGGTGTCATGTGGATTGGCTTATGCACCGGTCATGACTATAGGTCTCATGAATAGGGTCTTAAAATCCTACCTTGATATGTTTGTGGTGGTCTCTAGTGATGAGGCATTGATTTGTTTAGAGCTTGTGAATCATTTGGGGGTAGTGTTGCAAGTCTTGGAGGATGAGAGGTTGTTTGCTAAATATTATATGTGTGCATTGTGGATAGCAAGAAGATGGTTAGGATTCTTTAAGAATTATGAATGAGTGTGCATTATTTTTCCCCGTAAGCCTAATGTTGCGGTTGGTGCTCTAGGTAGCCTAGAATGTTTGATTATGGTGGTAGAGGAGACTTGTGGGATCCATCAGTTGGTTGATTGGAAATAGGTTGAGGGAAGTAAAGAATGGTGGTATAGTGTTCTTGGTGGTTCCAAATCTTGTTTGGTTGATGGGGATCTAGTTTAAGCAAGGCCTTGATTCCGCCTTGTTAGAGTTGGAAGTTTTGGGTGAGAAGCCGATAGAGTGGCGGTTGTCTCCCAAGGGGAGATGGTGGCTATGGTACCAAGTGGATTAGGCGAATTTAAGGTTGACACTTGAGTTGAGGATTATAATTCCTTATAGAGTGCAGAGGGAAGTTGGTAAGGTTGCATAATTTTTGGGATTTTCCTATGGATGTAGATATGGTTTGCCCGGTTCTTCATGCTCTAGGTGGATGGGATGTGGTGGTGACTCTAGTATTGTAAAACTCTTTGATGTTGTAGGTGAGGTGGAGGATAAGTTGTCTTGGAAGGAGGTCCCGGTAGATGTGTTGGATGGATGAGTGGAGAGGTTGATTAATAGGGATGTAGTGTTCATTAAAGCCCTTTGGAAGAGTCGTCTATTCATATGTGTCTCTCGGGAAGCCGGAGCGAGCATGAAGGAACAATATCCATATTCCTTTTATTCTATTCAAGATTATGATAACATGTCAAGTCCTTTCTATGATTCCAAGTCTTATGTTTCAGGTCCTATGTCATTAATATGCATTCATGTTTAAGTTGGCAAGTTTATGATGATTTTACACTTATGCTGAGTTTTGAAAATGGTGTTTTAAAGTGTGTTGTTGCACTCTTGTTGGGGCTAATCTCTTTATGATTACTATTCTCTTGTACATTTGTTTGACATTGGGGGATGAACGTTCCCAAGGGGGAAATATTGAAATAGCCCAAAAAAAGGTCCAAAAATGTGCTTTGGAAGTGCCCGGAATCGTAATTACCATATATCTAAAATTCCATTCATTATTTCAAAAATCCAACTTCATATTCTTGTCTAAGGGGTCAAACTGAGTGAGAAATGGGTCTAACCCGAATTTTATAGCAACCGTATCAGTTATTCGAAAATCACAAAAACACAATTTTGGAGGGTCAACTTTGAAGGGACATATCTCTTAGCACACGTAGAACTAGGTGGTCCATGAACCAATCAAATTAAATCTCATTGAATTAGTTTTTGAAAGCACTTGGTTTCACCTTATTTCGAGTTCGGATGAAAGAGTTATGCCCATTTTTGTGGAACTCATTTGTGTAGAAAATGCAATTCCAGTTAGCAGTCTGTTTTGGTCATATTTTCTCTTGACTTTGGTCCAAGACTTTTATGTCTTGGGCCTAAGGGTTCTGACACTTGAAAACACATTTACTGAGCCTTATTTCACCCCTCATATCATCCTAAACATTCCCCAATAATCACCAAAACACTTAGCTAAATATTTACTCCCAAATTCAAGTCCCAAAACTCAAGACCAATCTTAAGGATTTCATCAAGGATTTCACTCAAGTTTCAAGTCCCCATTAAAGCCTTCTTCGAGGTTTCTCCAAAGGTTAAGGTATGTGGTGTTCCATTGGGTCCATCCACCCATGGTGCCTAAGCCATCTTTTCACTAATATTGCATGATTTAAAGTTAATTTTATAGGTGGGTCTTGTATATTGAGAAATTTACTGCACAGTGATTTTAATTCATGAAAGTGTGGTTGTTTTAGAATGTTTTGAGCCTAGGGGTTTTGATGTGTATGTCTTGAGGGTATTGCAAGGTGTTGATTGATGGTTTTACAATGGATTGTCTTGCATGATTTCATCTCTAAATTGCATGGTCTTTTACCCCATTATACACCCGCCAAGTGTTTGATAAAATATCCGGCTAGGGTTTCTTGAGAAATTGTGTATCCAATACATGTTTTATGAGTTGAATGATGTTATGATGATTATATGATGATGAAATGATGTATGTATGTGATGACCAAATGATGATAAGAATATATATAAGGATGAAATGAATGAATATATGTCTTTAAATCATATAAAGCACCTTTGGTATTGCAAGGGAATTATTAGGATCTCATGATGTTATATTCTTGTGAATTATTAATAACTTGTTGGATTCTCAATATAAGGTTTATGCTTCTGTCAATTGTGAAAGCCTACTAGGAGGGGTTATGAACTATGTTATATGCTTTACCCTCTAGTGCAAGGTCAGTTCCTACATGTAGGGGTTATGCACTATGTTGTACACCTTACTCTCATGGACGAATGCAATCTATTCCTTATGAGGTTATGCTACTCCTTATGAGGTTATGCTTCTCCCTATGAGGTTGTATTACTCTTTATGAGGTTATGCTACTCCCTATGAGGTTATGTTACTCTTTTTGAGTTTATGCTACTCCTTATGAGGTTATGTTACTTTTTATGAGGTTATGCTGCTTCCTATGAGGTTATATTACTCTTTATGAGGTTATGCTACTCCTTATGAGGTTATGCTACTCCCTATGAGGTTATGATACTCCCTATTATGAGGTTATGTTACTCTTTATGTGGTTATGCTACTCCCTATGAGGTTATGTTACTCTTTATGAGGTTATGAACTATGATGTACTCCTTACCCTCGTGTATGATTGGTGTTATGCACTCATGTGATATCTCTCACCCTCTAGTACAAGGTATTTGGATGATCTAAGCATGTCACCTTATTATGTCGAACGAGCTATATAAGTATAGTTATTTTCATGCATGTTTTATTACAAGCATTGTTTATGCATGCCATGTTGGTTATATACTATCTCTTGCTACGATTATGCATTTTGATTATTGTCTATCTCTTGTTGCATTTCATCCCACATACTTAATACATTCCAACGTACTAACGCATACTCTATGCCTACATGATATGACCATGTAGGAACTGGAGCCCCACTTTAGCATCTCCACCACGTGGCTAGTATGGTTTCACTCAATTTTATTTGTGAGTCCTCCATTCCGGGGACATTGGTCTATGTTTCTTATGTTATATATTGATTGCTTTTTCTTTATTGCTATATTGACTTTGAGGGTGAGCCTGGTTGCTTTGTCTTAACCCCCACTAAGTATCTATGTTTAGAGGTATTATTGGACAAGTTATGTATTACGTTTGAGCTTTGATTCATCTATATTATTTAAGTATTAAACTCTCTCTTTCTTCCTTGGTCCCATTTCCCCTTGCTCATGTTTCTTATGATGTTTTATATTGCTTAATTTCGCAACCAAGGATGTGTAATGATATGCTGTGAGGCTTATTTGGGGTTCCTTCGGGTTCCCCATTCGCCGGTCACGTCTAAACCCTAGGCTTGGGTCGTGATAATTTCACTCTCATATCATCCTAATCATTCCCCAATACTCACTCAAACACTTAAACTAATATTTCTCTCAAGATTAAAGTCCTAAAACTCAAGACCAATCTTAAGGATTCCATCAAAGATTTCATTCAAGCTTCAAGTCTCCATTAAAGTCTTCTTCAAGAGCTAAGGTATGTGGGTTTCAACAATTGGGTCCTTTCACCCATGGTGCCATAACCTCCTCTTTACTCAATTTGCATGATTTAAAGTTGATTTTACATGTGGATTTTGGATATTAAGAAATTTACTGCATAGCAATTTGAGCTCATGAAAGTATGGTTGTTTTAGCATATCTTGAGCTCTAAATGTTGGATCTAATATGAGTTTTGAGGAGGGATTTTGATGTATGTTTCTTGAGAGTGTTGCAAGGTGTTGATTGATGGTTTTACAATGTATTTTTTTGCTTGATTTCATCTCTAAGTTGCATGATTTTATACTACCATTTCACACTCTCTAAGTGTTTGATAAAATTGCAGTTATAGTTTCCTGAGGAATTGAAGGTCCAAAGCATGATATACGATATGAATGATATCATAATGAGGAAAAGAGATTTTATATAAAGTGTTGCATTAGTCCATGTCCAATCTTGGGAACTAAGAGCCCGGACAACCGATGTGGTGTTTGTACTCATCAACCAAGGTGGGGGTTTGTACTCATCAACCGAGATGGTGGTTTGTACTGATCAACCGAGGTGGAGGTTTGTACTCATCAACCGAGGTGGGGGTTTGTACTCATCAAACAACGTGAGGAGTTTGTACTTTGCCACCAAGGTGATAAGGTGTGATTATCTTCAACCATGTGAGGGATTTGTACCACACTACCAGGGTGATAGGGTGAGAGCATCATCAACTGACTAAGGAGTTTATACTTTGGAAATCTATCTTGGTCTATTCTACACATATGATATCCCATATGATCATGAGTTGTTTAAGCATGCTTTACTTTAACGTTGATCATATATGAGATATTATTATATTATGCTTATTGCCTATTATTATGCATTTTCAATTATGATGCTTATCTCTTGTTGCATTGCATCCTACATACTTAGTACAATAAATGTACTAACACATATTCTTGCCTACATGATATCACCATGTAGGAATCGAAGCCCAAATTGATCCTCCTCCTCCTCCACATGGCTAGTCGGTGCTATTCAGCCTAGTTGGTGAGATCCTCCACTTCGGGGACCTTAGTCTATGCTTCTCTTATTATGCGTTAAGACATTCTTCTTTATGTTCTATATTTACTATTAGGGTGAGCCCGATTGCTTTGTCTTGGCCCCCACTCTTATCTATGTAATAGAGGTGTTGTTGGACATTCTTTATATCTATAGTATGAGTTTTGACTCTTTTGTCTCTTGATGTTGTTGTTATGCAAGCTTTCCCTTAGTCCTGTTTTCCCTTGCTTATGTTTCATATGTCATTTTATATTATTTCCACAGGCCAAGGATGTGTTATGATATGCTACGAGACTTGTTTGTGGTTTCTTCGAGTTCCCTATTCGCCAGTCACGTCTAGACCCTAGGGTTGGGTCGTGACTTCTATTTTTTTTTTTTACAAATATTGTTATATTATTTCTTAAAAAAGTCAAACATATATAGAATGTAAGTATTTATTATATGTTTCATCATTCTTTTAGATATTTACAGAAAACGAATATCACTTTAAAGTTTTTGAACTATTTTTTTTCTTCTTCTTCTTCTTATTATTATCATTATTATTATGTAATAAAAATAACATGTTATCCTTAACAAGATTTGATCCGATTAATTTAATTTATCAAAATCAAATCTTGCATGAACTATAAAAGAAAATAATAATAATAATTGTTTACTCCAAAGTAGTATCATTATGTCCCCCCACTTCTGTTTTTCCTTTTTTGACCAACATTTCTTTATTGTTGTTGTTGTTGTTGTTGTTGTTGTTGTTGTTGTTGTTGTTGTTGTTGTTGTTGTTGTTGTTGTTGTTGTT
>JAABOM020058063.1:0-14368 GCA_011800125.2 Solanum clarkiae
TCTTTCATCTGTCAAACTCCAACTTATCACCATACTTTCCCAAGTTGAACTTATTAAGAACGTATAGGTCCTAACAAATGTGACATGTATAATCAGTGCTTAAGTTAAACATGCTTAAGAATAATCATACTTACATAACTTGTTCAACATAGTAAAGTGATATGAATAGCTCATCTAAATTCCATGTACTTGAGGGTGAGGAATATAACATAGGTCACGACCTCTTTTAGTAGGTAGTGGATAGTACATGAGGGTGAGGTATACAACATAGTTCATAACCCCTTCATATAAGCACTAGGTAGTACATAGTGTTAAGTTATACACGAGGGTGAGACACACAACATAGTTCATAACCCATTCATGTAGACATTAGGTAATGTATATTAATGTCATACATGAGGGTGAGGTATGCAACATAGTTCATGACCCCTTCATGTAGACATGTGCCTTGTACTAGAGGGTGAGACATACAACATGATTCATAACCCCTTCATGTAGGATTCATAACTCACATGAGAACAAACCATAGAATAAGAGCTCAACAATTCACTTGCAGATCATATAATCTTTTCATGAGTTTAACACATGCTTGGAAGCTCATAAATCACCATAGAAATACTTGTCTTGCAAATCATGTAATAGTCTTTTATCAACATAAAATTCATAGTCATGCATACACATGTTCAAAACCATGCAATTTAGGAGTGTAAGACAATAAGGAGTAAAATCAATTCATTTTAAAGTCATGCAAATCAACCGATCAATATTGTAGTAAAACTCCCAATTTTGGTATCATGAAATCCATCTTAAAAGTTTCCAATCTTTCATGATTTTCATAGTTCACATCATGCATAACTTCAATAGGTAAAAATAACTCGTGGAATAGGCTTTCAATAGATATTCATGCATATATAATCAATACTTGAAGAATCCAAACTCCAATCATATTTATAATGCATAATAAAGTTTACTCATAAAGAATTCAACACTAAAATCATGAAATGTGATAAAGAGGGGAGGTTTGGCTTCATAGGGGGAAGAAACCCATGAATGAAACCCATATACCTAAATATGAGACATTCTTGAAATTGACTTGAGGACTTGAATCTTGGAATGGGTTCTTCAAATCCAAAGCATATTCTTGAAATCCTTGAATTTGAATGGGGGATTTGATGATATTTTTGGAGAGGTTTGGAGAGGGTTTTGAAGGTTCTTGAGTTGAAAAATGGCTAAGGATGAAGGTTTTCACATTCAAATAGGCATTAGGTTATTACCCAAATGCCCTTGGACGAAACAAAAAAATAGGGGAAAAATTACACTGGTCCGAGCCCTGGGCGCGCATGCACACTATTTTGTGCCCCCATTATGAAAATTATTTTTCGCTAGGGGTCTTTTAAAATTTAGGAGATACCCTTTTCCCACACAACTTTTACCCCTTGAACAAGAATATGAAGTCGAATTTTCAAAATCATGCATGATTTTTGAGATATTCGAGAAATACGATTATAAGGCATTCTGAGGAACATGAGGGGTATTACAATATCTCCCCCTTGGAAACATTCATCCCCAAATGTCAAAGAACATGTGTAAGAGAAGTAATCATGAGACTCCCAACCTGACATGAATGCAACAAATGCACTTAAACATCATTCTTAAAAAGTTTTACACATATGCATCATAAGTCATCAAAATGTTTCACCATGAACATGTATGCATGCAAAAATGGCATGAGGGTTAGAGCTTAGGACTTGAAATCCTCGATAGGACTTAAATTATTACCTTCAGCTTGAGGAGAGTGAAAGAGGTTGGATATCGCTTTTTCATATCCGCTCGGCTTCCCAATTGACACTTTCAACTTGATGATTCCTCCAAAGGACTTTGACGGATGCCACATCTTTGTTCGTCAATCTTTTGACTTGCCTATCCAATATTTCCACCGGGACCTCCTCATAGGTCAATTTATCCTCCACGACACCAAACACCTCTAAGGGCACTATAACACTTGGGTTACCCACACACTTCCTTAATATGGACACATAGAACATCGGATGAACCAAACTCATATCCGTAGACAACTCTAATTCATATGCAACCTTACCAATTCTCCTCAATATTCTACAGGGCCCCACAAACCTTGGGCTCAATTTCCCTTTTTTGCCAAATTGGACAAAACCCTTCATAGGTGAGACTTTCAAGTATACTAATTATCAACATTAAACTCAGGGCCTTTTCTTCTCACATCGGAGTAGGAGTTTTGCATACTTTAAGCTGTCTTCAATATCTCCCTTATCAATCTCACCTTCTCCAAAGCTTCCATAATCAAATCCAGGCCTAACAAAGCCATTTCCCCATATTAAACCATCCAATTGGGGATCTAGAACGTCTTCCATATAAAGCTTCAAAGGAACCCATGCTAATACTAGAGTGATAGCTATTGTTATAAGCAAATTCAACGAGTGGAAGATGTTCATCCCAACTACCTTTGAACTCCAAAACACAAACCCTAAGCATATCCTCAAGAGTTTGAATTGCTATTTCAGCTTGACCATCCGTTTGAGGATAAAAAGTCATGCTAAGCTTGACCTTGGTACCAAAACCCTTTTGGAAGGATCTCTAAAAATGAGAAGTGAATTAAGCACCATGATCTGAAATGATGGACAATGGCACACCATGCAACCTAACTAAGTCATGAATATATAGCTTGGCGTAATCCTCGGCACCATAAGTTATTTTAACCGGTAAAAAGTGAGTCGAATTTGTCATCCTATCAACAATAACTCAAATAGAATCAAAGTGCTTCCTAGTCTTTGGCAAACCAATCACAAAATCCATGTTAGTCTCTTCCCAATTCTAAGTAGGAATTTCTATGTCTTGGGCTAGTCCACCCGGCCTTTGATGTCCGGCTTTCATTTGTTGGCAATTGTGACAACCAGCTACAAAGTTGGCAATATCCCTCTTCACACCACCCACAAATAAATCTCCCTCAAGTCTCTATACATTTTTATGGAATTGAGGTGAGTAGAATAGGATGAATTATGAGCCTCTTTCAAGATCAACTCCCTCAAGTCATCAACATTAGGTACACATACCCTACCTTGATACCTAAGGACACCATCTCCATCTTGGGAGAAAATCTCCACTTTACCATCCTTCACCAAAGCTTTCAATTCTAGCAAGGTGGGGCTAAGGTCTTGTTTGGACTTGAACTCTTCAATCAAAGAAGATTTGGAACCATCCATAACCACCACACCTCCATTTTCCACTTCATTCAACCTAACCCCCAACCTAGCTAACCGGTGAACTTCTCTAACCACCTCCTTATTGCCATCATCAAGGTATGCTACACTCTCAATGGACACTCTACTTAGAATATTGGCTACAGCATTAGCCTTTTCGAGGTGATAGTGCATACTCATGTCATAATCCTTAAGGAGCTTTAACCACTTTCTTTGTCTCAAATTAAGATCCCTTTGTGTGAATACATATTGGAGACCTTTTTTGGTTGGTAAATACACCTACATGAACCCCATATGATAATGATGCCATATTTTCAAAGAAAACACCACGGCCGCTAATTCAAGATCATAGGTAGGATAATTACGCTCATGCATCTTTAGTTGTCAAGAAGCATATGCTATAACCTTGCCATTTTGCATCAATACACACCTTAAACCAATTCTTGAGGCATGACAATAAACCACAAACCCTTCTAACCCTTCCTGTAAAGCCAAGATATGAGCGGAGATAAGCTTGTCTTTCAAAGATTGAAAACTTCTTTCACATTCATCAATCCAAATAAATTCTACCTTCTTTCGTGTCAATTTTTTCAGAAGGGAAGCAATAGAAGAGAAACTATTCACAAATCTCCATTAGTACCCCACTAAACCTAAGAAACTCCTAATATTTGTCAAAGTCAAGGGCCTAGGCATATTCTTTATCACCTCCGTTTTCTTAAGGTCCACTTTAATTCCATCACCCAACACCACATGCCCTAGGAATGCAACCTCTTTCAACAAAAATTCATATTTATCAAATTTAGCAAACAATTTCTCATCCCTCAAAATTTGCAACACCACCCTTAAATGATTCATGTGTTCTTCTTCACTTCACAAATAAATCAATATGTCATCTATGAAGACTATCACAAACGTATCAAGGTAGGGTCTAAAAACCCTATTCATAATATCCATAAATACCTTCGGTGCATTAGTTAAACCAAATGACATCATCTCAAATTCAAAATGTCCATACCTAGTCCAGAAAGCAGTTTTGGGAATATCACACTCTTTCACCCTTACTTGGTGGTATCCAGACCAAAGATCAATTTTAGAAAAAAGACTAGCCCCTTGTAGTTGATCAAATAGGTCATATCATTGGTAGAGGATACTTGTTCTTTATAGTGTCCTTATTGAGTTACCGGAAGTTAATGCACATTCTAAATGATCCATTTTTCTTTCTTACAAATAACACCAGTGCACCTCAAGGTGACTTGCTACGCTTTATGAAACCCTTTTCCGACAAATTCTTCAATTGATCCTTCATCTCCATTAACTCCGCCGGGGCCATACAATAAGGAGGAATGGAAATTAGTTGTGTATCGGGAGGAGATCTATACCGAAGTCTATTTCCCTTTCAGGAGAAATACCGGGAAGCTCATTGAGAAAGACATCAAGAAACTCATTGACCACCAAAATCGACTCAATAAGAAGGACTTTAGACACAATATCCCTAACCATCACAAGACGGTAAATGCAACCCTTAGAAACCAATTTTCAGGCTTTAAGATAGGAGATGAATCTACCCTTAACCATCAAATCATGACCTTTCCACTCGAAGACCAACTCATTAGGAATTTGGAACCTAACATTATGGGTTCTACAATCAATAGAAACATGATATGCATGTAATCAATCCATCCTAAGAATAATGTAAAAATCCACTATGTCAAGTTCAACAAAATCAAAAGACAAAACTTTATTCAATATAGACACGAGACAACCCTTATAGACTTTTGTGGAAAAAATGGACTCACCAAATGGGGTACACACCTCATAGGGTTCACACAATAATTCGGAGCACACATAGAACTTAGTAGCAACAAAAGGAGTAATGAAGGAAAGAGTGGCACCCGGATCTAATAAAGTATACACATCATAATTAAAACTTTTAAATACCGGTAATAATATCGGGCACCACATCCACTCTTTGCATCCCTTAAAGAGCATAAAATTTATAGTGACGTGGAGCACCCCCTTGTTGGCCACCTTGAGCCCCTTTGATCAATATAACCACCTTGTCCTTGAGGACGACCATTCTTTCCCTTGTTTTGAGCATAAGGGCAATCAACAAGCTTGTGGCCTATTCTTCCACACCCACAATAAGCATTCGAATTCCTCAAGCATTTACCATTATGATTCCTCCCACACTTTTGGCACCTAGGCTTAGTCTTCCCACCATTGCCACCTTGAAACCTTGGGTTAAGTACCCCATCATTAGCAAACCTCTTGTTTAGAGCATAGAGGACCCTTAGCCTTGAAATTTGTGACCTTGTTGGAAACGGCCACTCTTAGCACCTTGGAAGCCACCATCAAACCAATCCCTTTTGGACTCCCCACTTCCCCTCTTTCTAATCGTTTTGCCTTAAGTTGTTTGATGTAGTTCATGAGTCGAGATAAGTCCATGTCACCCACATGCATAGTAGTACGACACTCATCATTCAGCAAATCGGACAGCTCTGATATAAACTTGTTCATTCTTGCCCTAGGATCGACAACCAAGTGAGGAGCATACTTTAAGAGTTTGTTGAAATTGAGGGAATAACACTCACACTCATAGAGCCTTGCTTGAGATTCATGAATTCCATCATATTGGCCTCTCTCAACTAAATAGGGAAGAAGCGATTGAGGAAAGCGACCTTGATTTCCTCCCATAGGAGAGGGTCGTTGTTCCCCATCTCAAGTTTCCATTGAGCAAACCAAATTTGGGCCACAACTTTGAGTTGATATGCCGCAAGCTCTGCTTTCTCTTCCGCACTCACCCCCATAATAGAAAGCTCCTTATAAACCTCATCAATAAACTTTTGGGTGCGTTCTTCCATTTTGGAACTATGAAACTCCGGAGGATTCATCCTTACAAAGTCCCTCACCCTTGAGGCCAGAGTAGGAGCATTATGAGCTTGGACCCCTTGATTTAATTGATTGGTCATAGCATGTGCCAACATGGTGATGGCATTCCAGAATTCAACTTATGTAGCCCCTTCTCCTTGAGGAGCTTGATGAGCTGGACTCTTCTCAAGTATGTGGGCCATCCGTGGTCTCCCTCTTGGTAGTGGAATGATCTAAAAGAGAAAAAGAGCATTCATTAGGGGAGGAAGACTTATCCTTACACCTAGAGCATGACATAGATCATGAATAATTAAAACATTTCCTAAAATGCCTCATAGCCTACTACTCATAGTTGTGGCGCGCTTCACAACAATGAAAAAGACTCTACTTGATGCGGTGTGTTGGATATACATGGACTTTTAACAACCTAGTACTCAAATAACAAGCTTGTCATGAACCAAGACTAAGGCCTACATGTGACACGATGAATGGGGAACCCGAAAGGACCCCAAACAAGCCTCTTAGCATATCATATACACATCCTTGGTTGCGGAAGAAAAATAAGATAAAAACAATAACAATAGAGTATAAGGGAAGGGACTGAGGAAAGTTTTTCGTAATAATCATAGCGTAAGAAGAGTGAAGCTCATTAATACAAACCAACTAAACATCCAACAACACCTCTACTAGTAGATCGGGAGGGGGCCAAGACATCTCCCGAGCTCACCCTCATACTAAGCATCCAAAATATAATATAAAGACTTAACATAAACATGAAGAAAGATAGATATTGTCCATGAGGATTCACCAAAGGCTAACTTCAATGATCCGGCTAGCCACATGGAGGAGGAAGATCAACAGGAGCTCTCGTCCCTACATGGTGATATCATATAGGCATAGAGTATGCATTAGTACTTGGAATGTGCTAAGTATGCGGGATGCAATGCAACAAGGATCATAAGCATATTAATCATGATGCATAATCATAATCTGAGCTTAATCTGAGATGTATAATCAATGCTTAGGTGTAAATATGCTTGAGAATAATCATACTTACATAACTTGTTCAACACAATAAAGTGATATGAATTGCTCATCCAAATACCTTGTTCTAGAAGGTGAGGAATATAGAGTAGGTCATGACCCCTTCTAGTAGGTAGTGGATAGTACATGAGGGTGAGGTATACAACATAGTTCATGACCCCTTCATGTAGGCACTAGGTAGTATATAGTATTAAGTCGTACATGAGGATGAGGCATACAACATAGTTCATGACCCCTTCATGTAGACATTTGCCTTATACTAGAGGGGTTTTCATAATTTACATCATGCATAGCTTCAATAAATAAAAATCAATTCATGGAATATGCTTTCAATAGATATTTATGCATATATAATCAATACTTGAAGAATCCAAACTTCAATCAAATTTATAATAAATAATAAAGTTTACCCATAAAATATTCAATAATAAAATCATGAAATTTGATAAAGAGGGGAGGTTTGGTTTCATGGGTGGAAGGAACACATGAATGAAACCAACATATCTAAACTTGAAACTTTCTTGAAATTGACTTGAGGAGGACTTGAAGCTTGGAGTGGGTTCTTGAAATCCAAAGCTTGTTCTTGAAATCCTTGAATTTGTGTGGGGGATTTGATGATGTTTTTGGAGAGGTTTATAGAGGATTTTGAAGGTTCTTTAGTTGAAGAATGGCTAAGGATGAAGGTTTTCACGTTTAAATGAGCATTGAGTTATTACCCAAATGCCCTTAGACAAAACAAGAAAAACAAGGAAAAAATTACACTGGTCCGCGCCCTAGGCGCGACGCGGACCAGATGCGGAGGCTACATTACACTGTGCCACACCTCAGGTGCGTCGCGACATGGATGCGCATGCACACTGTTTTGTGCCCCCGTTGCGAAAATTAATTTTCGCTATGAATCTTCTAAAATTCGGAGGCTATCCTTTTCCCACACAATTTTGCTCCCTGAACAAGAATATGAAGTCGAATTTTTGAAATCATGTACGATTTTTGAGATATTCGAGAAATACACTTCTAAGGCATTCCGAAACACATGAGGGGTATTATAACAAAAACAACAATTAATAAAATCTACCAATAATAGATAGAACATTACAAAAATCAGTTAGATAGAAAAATCTACCAGCATTTGATAACCCTGCATCATCAGTGCACTGTTTGTTGCAACTCACACCAGGTTGTTCGCTATGATTATGCATATCCCCCTGTGGTCCTTCACTTGACACTACTCTAACAGTGCCCTCAAACTAAAAGAATAGATAAATATTGGATTACACATCAACTTTGAAATCAAAGTAATTAGAAGTTTTTACCAATTATACCATCAACTATTGGACCACATCTGTCTAAAAGTTTAACGACACAAAAAAGACATGAAAAAATATAAATACAACCATGGACAAATCTATCTAATATATATATAAAAATAGTTGAAATGCAAAAAACAAAGTAAAACAACACAAACAAGAGTAACCCATACCAAGGGAAAATTAAGCAGAAAGTTCCATTAAAAAAAAAAACAGTTAAGCAACCAACAAACAGAGGTTTGGTCCAAGTGTATAAAATAAATATTAGTTGACAACAATTTACAAACAAATAGTAACAAAAAAATAAATAAAATTTTAAACAGTGCATGACCAATAAATGCACAAAATTGAAGAACAGATTTACTAACATATCACACAACAAGAAAGAATTATCTAAAATAAAAAGAGCACATATTACTTTTATAAGAAAAAATACCATTAATTTGACCAATATTTTATCTTTAAAAAACCATCCCTCTATATAATACAAAAATAACTAACAAACTTAAGAAAAGTAAAACGACAAATATAAAAGGAAGAAACAAATAAAATAAATCACATCGTAGGGACTGTTGGAAGATCATTCCGATTATCACAAATCCCAGAAGCATCTTTGGAAAAATTCTTTTCCTTGTTGCCATAATCCTAGTATGAAATTAAAAAAACACTAATGAATGAAAGTGGTTTTGGCTATAACAAACATGAAATTCCAAAAAATAACAAAAATATTTTCAAAAAAAAAAGTAAACAAATAAAAAAAAGGGGGTGAATAATAGTTCAATAATACCTTTGGTAAACTTGACTTATCACCTTTTGGATCGACATTTTATTCAATTCTTATCTCAGACATGAACTTTCTGAATGACTCTTTGATGAAAGACTTCATTCCACAAAACTGATCATCAACCTTAGCCTCTAAGGTTGCTGATTGTTGGAGAACCTGTTACCCAATTCAACATAAAATAAAAATCATATAATGAGAAAGGTATAAGGGACAGTCCGGGTGATAAGTAAAAAACATACTAAACAAATCTCTTTTTCAAGTTTCTTAATGGCTTCAATCTTGTTGGCTTCAAACTTCGTAGAGGTATCACTTTTATTCAAATTATCTGGACGACAATTAGGGGGGACTGCTCTGCAAACTCCAGTAGCATTCAGCACATCCACATCTTCTGGCTAAATGAAATTATAGAAATCACAATTAGGACGGAGTTGCTCATTATCCCAGCAAACACCACTAACATTCAGCGTGACCAACTCTTCTGCCCGATCGCAGACAACTCATCGGGGGTGAATGGCATGTTCTTAAACTTGTACTAATAACAAAAAGAATTAGCGTATACAATAAAAACAAAAAACAAATCTTAACAAAATATGTCACCTGGTTCCCACCGGCTCGAAGCAATCATCTTTTTAAGTGTTGATAAAAGATCTTTCTCTCGGGAATTTGCCAATTGAACAATTGCGGGATCTTCTGATATTTGCGAACTAACTGACCTATCAACTTTATTGTAACATTCGTAAAATCAGATGTCACGACCCAAGCATAGGGCCTAAACATGACATGACGAATGGGAACCCGAAGGGACCCAGACGAGCCTCTTAGCATATCAATCACGCATCCTTGGTCACGAAAGCAAAGTAAACAACAACAAGAGATATAGTAAAAAGGGGAATACTAAGGAAAATTTTTGATAATCATTAAAGCATAGAAGAGTCAAGCTCAAGCATAAGTACATCATAATATCCTGCAACACCTCTAACTTGGAATGGAGTGGGGACCAAGACACTTTCTGGGCTCATCCTCATAGTAACAAGTGTTCAACATAATGAAGTCTTAAAATAACAAGAGTAATGTAGATAGTGTCGTCGGACTTGAGGACTCACCAATGCTTATCTCTGAAGTACCGAACTAGCCATATAGGGGATAATAAAAAGGTGCTTCGGTCCCTATATGATAATATCATATAGGCATAGAGTATGCGTTAGTACATTTAAATATACTAAGCATGCGGGATGCAATGCAACAAGAGTCATATGCCATAATAACAAGATGCTTAATCATAATCAAGGAGCATAAACTCAATATGGAATATATACTTGAACCTTACATAAACATGAATGAAATGGGCCAAATAGCCATCCACTCACCTTACAGTATGATCTTTTCGGAGAGTGTTACAAATACCCCTATCGTAAAACGTAGTATTTTTGATAGGTAGTATAAGATGTCCCCTACTTTATGATATAATCTTTTAGGTAGGAGCTGTGTTTTATTGTACCTTACGACATGGCCTTTTTGATAGGTGTTGTAAGATGTCCTTACCTTAAGATATAATATTTTCGGTAGGGATCATGATTTAGTGTACTTTACGGCAAGACCTTTTCCGTCGGTATTATAAGATGTCTTTACCTTATGATATAATCTTTTCGATAGGAGCCATGATTTATTCTACCTTACGGCATGGCCTTTTCGGTAGGCATTATAAGATGTTCTTACCTTACGATATAATCTTTTTGGTAGGAGCCATGTTGATTCTACCTTACAGCATGACCTTTTTGGTAGGCATTATAAGATGTCCTTACCTTACGATATAATCTTTTCGGTAGGAGTCCTGAAAATAGCTCATCAAACCATCACATTCAAGTATCAAGCAAGGACTTCACATTTCCTAAGAACATAACAAAACATAGGAGTTCTATAATTTAGTTGTAATGTCATAGGTACTTTTCATGAGTTTTAATATATTCTTGGAAGCCCTTAATCATTATGAAGTCACTTGACTTGTAAATCATGTAAATAACTTGAGAATCATGGTCATGTAATTTCATCAAACACTTGGTGGGCACATAATACTTGTTCAAAATCATGCAACTCAAGAGTATAACAAAATGAGTAAATCAATTCAAAATCAACCCACCAACCTTATAGTAAAACCCTAAATTGGGTATCATGAAATCTGTCTCAAAATTCATCATAATTCCTAGATTTCATAGCTCAAATTTATATAGTTTCAATAGACAAGGATCAACTCATAGTACAAGCTTAATATAGATGTTCATGCATAATCAACAAAATTTCATAAAACTCCAACATAATTTATATTCATAATCCATAATAAGAGATACCCATAGGTAATACAACTTGCAAACATGCAATTTTCATAAAAAGGAAGATTGGGCTCCATGGATGAAAGGACTCAAGGGATGAAACCACATACCTCAAACTTGGGTTTTCTTGAGATGAGCTTGAAGAAAACTTAGAGCTTGAAGTGAATCATTGAGTCCCAAAGTTAAGCTTCAGATCCTTGAATTTGAACGAGATACTTGGCTATGTCTTGGAGAAGTTTTTGACAGGGTTTTGAGTGATATATACTTGAAAAATGGCTAAGTATGGGTGCTTTTACACATAAGTGGGCATGAGGCTATTACACCAATGCCCTTGGACAGAAAAGAAAAAAAAGAAAAATTTTGCATTGGTACGCACCCCAAGCGCGATGGGGACCAGGTGCGCCTCACATTTTACACTACTGTGCGCCCCAAGCGTGTCGCAGCCTGGGTGTGCAAGCTCTCTGGGAATTGAAAATTTGCGAAAATTATTTTTTGCTACGGGTCTTCTAACTCTGGGTTAACCCGTTCCCACTCAATTTTCCCCCGATTGAGAATATGAAGTTGAATTTTTGATATCACGCACAAATTTTGAGATATATAGAAATTACAATTATGGGCATTCTAAAGCACATTTTTTGGGCGTTTCACCAGATTTGAAGAGCCAAAGAAAATCTAAAGTACGACACCCTCTCCTGGTCCCCAACTATCTGTTTGGTTATGTAGTCCCTCAAATCAAGAAATTAGAGATAGCCCCACGGAGAGTTAATATACTTTCCCGACTCTACCAATAAAAAATGATCTTTAGGAATAAATGTATTCTAGGAGGATGAAAGTATAAAAATACTAATACAATAGATGAGGTACATATGACATACATCATCTGGCTAGATTAATTCATCTTTAAAGACACTAATAAAAACATCCGTTGGCACCCCTCTATTCATAATATTTGGAAAATACTTTCGCATGAGTTTTGACAGACCAACCAGTTCATGGACAAAGTCGTCCAATGTTCCACATTTAAAATCGCTCACAACTTTAAACTCGGTAATACCAAATTTAATTATAGAACCACTCAAGCTTAATGTGAACATTTCTTTCCGATTATTCGGTACCTTATTTTGCACGAAATGTCGTATTCGCTGGGGTTGGACTTGCATAGGAGGTAAACCGAGTAGATAGCCGAATGGGGAATCTTTGAACATGTCAAGCATGTTCAATTTTTTCAATTGGTCAGATATCTCGTTAAGGGCAGAAAATTTAATGTATTAAAGCCATCTAGGTTGTTTGCTTTTCTCCAAGTGACAAATAAATAGATAAGGAAACATTAACACAGAAGTTTTACTTCAATCCCATACTAAAAACAAAAGTTGAAAGCACGGAATTCAAAAAAGATTAAATAAATTAGATATCACCAACTAGAAACATAAGTACATAATACATATAACACCAAAAAAATTACAATTTAAAGGGTTGAAAGAATGACATTTAAAATCATTCAATAAGGAATAACCAACAATTATACCAACTGCAAACAATGAAATTAACCTACATGGTTATTTGTGGACATTTAACCAATAAATTCACCAATTGGATGAAAAAGTTAGTAAGATAAGTCAAATTTAAAAAAAAAAAAACACAATTCTCAAACCCAATTTAATAACCAACAAATTTGGTGACATCTTTTAAATAAAAAATGAATCCAATAAAAGGTCATTAACAAATACAAATATTTCAATCACATATAACACCAAGAAAGTTACTTTCAAATGTTGAAAACATGACATTCATTATCATGGAAAGAGTTAACAAGCTATATTACAAAAAAAAAAAACAAAAACTTGTTAACATAATCTGGAGAAAGAAAAAACCAACAAATACCTGAAAATAAATCGTAGAACCAACTCATTATCATAAAATAAATCAAAGAAAATACAACAACTTGAAACCCAACTTTAACCAACAAATTCACCAATTAAATAACAAATTTGGTAATGTAATTGAAATAGAAAAAATAAAAAAATACACAGACCCATTTTAATGACAAACAAACTTAGTGACATAATCTAAACTAAATATAAATCAAACATAAGGTCATAAACAAATACAAATATTTAAATCACATATAATACCAAGAATACTACTTCAAAAATGTTGAAAAATTGCATTCATTACCATGGAAAAAGTATAACAAACATTATGACCAAAAATTTAAAAAAAAAATAAAATAAAAAAACTTAACATAATCTAAGGAAAGGAAAAACCAATATATACCATAAAATAAATTGTAGAACCAACAAATGTCATTAAATATATGAAAAAACAGCCAACAACTCCAAACCCCATTATCGACCAAATTACTAGTCTAAATATTGAAAGCAGATAAACTCAACCAAAAAAAGATGGTTAATGTCACATCCCAACCTAGGGTCGTGACCAGTGGCCGATAGGGGCACCTAGACACATACTAATCTGAATTTCCTCATTTATCCGACCTGGACACCTGCTGGAATTTCAGCAGAGTTTCCTCTATTTTATTAACTAACCTCACCTGCAAATAAAATCCAGCAACATCCCAGACAATAATACAAATACATATTTCTTTATACATATATATAAATGAGGGCCGACAAGGTCTCCGCTGCGGTCCTGCCGCCAAATAATCATATCATACATGAAATAATGCGGTCTCGCCGCCTAATCAAGTACCAAAATCACACCATAGACCATGTACTCAAGTATCTCTCATATACCTATGACCCACTAGTATCCACAGACCTCTAGACATATATGCTGAACAGT
>JAABOM020058064.1:0-14368 GCA_011800125.2 Solanum clarkiae
ATCATTAACCCTCCCAACCTCAACCACGAAATCTCTAAGAGTCTCATCTACCAGTATGCCTACGCCATTTCTACCCTATCTGGGGAATTTAATTAGATTAAAATCAATAGAATTAATGCTAATGTTAGCAACAAATAATAATAAATAATGATAAAATAATTTGGGCTTTGGCAGGTCCAATTTTCTTCAACCTGTCCTAATTCTAAAGTTTAGACCTGCCAAACCAATTAAAATCTTCCAAACTGCTGCTCCTTGGGCTGACTCGATGAGGAAAAAGATTTAGGCCTTTATCGGAGCAGGAACTGGGACGACGATGAGCTTAACAATGGATTTTGATACCACCACGAGGCTCGTTTCGAATTCTCCGACTAAAAAGAAAAATAGAAGCTCTGATTTTAATCTTCGAATCGATCAAACCTTTTTTGCTTCAACACCAACAATTCCGGCTTCAGAGTGGTATGAATTTTCTAAAAAACCGTTAAGTATCAAAAAGGAGTTTTTTAGTGTTCTTGAGAATCGAATGAGTCTTTCAGATGATTTTTTCTCCCCGCCTCAAAAACGAAAACGAAGAGGGACTATATAGGGGACGGTTAGGGTTTGAAATGGGGGAAGACACAGGGCAAAATCGGGAATTTTGGGGATTGATTTTGAATTCAGAATTCGAATCCATCCTTGGGACAAGAAATCTCTGACACTTGTTGAAAAATCCTTAACGGATTTGAAAACTTGTTGTTTGATATGCATGCATAGGAACGTGGGGGGACACGGTCGGTCAGCTTGACAGAGGAAAAGGTGGTGAGTTGTCAGGGCGCGCGTGGGGACGAGAACATTGAAGGAGAGTACACACGTGAGAGAATATTATTGAATTTGATGAAGGATCCTGGGTTTGCTTGTTTTCCATCTGGTTTTTGGGTCTGGCTTGGTTGTTGGGGGAAAGAATGAAGAAGAAGGAGAAAGAAAGGAGAAAGATTGAGGGGGTCGTTGATGGTGTTTGGATTCTGATTTTCTTTGGTTTTAGTTTTTTGGTTTTCTTCTTAGAATGAAGAAGAAAGTGGCTAAGGAGAAACAGAAAAGGAATTGGGGGCGCGTGCCCCCACGCGCGATTTTTTTTAATTATTATTATTATATATATATTTTTTGAAAACTAATTATTTCAACTTGTTTAAAATTAAAAGCTTGATGACTAATTTATATCGTGGAGAGTAAAAATTAGGTCTCAATACTCATTTTATCAATTAAAATAGAGTATCGTGTATTTGTAATAAATAATATATGTCATAAATATGAGATCATAGTAAGCCAATATTAATTTTTATTTAGATAATGATAAAAATATTAATTACAAAAAAACAAGAAATATTTTTAATTTTTATTTTTCTAGAATTAAAGCATGGTAAATATTTGCTAATTAAAAAAATATTATTACAAAAAAGATATGTTAAAAATAAATAATAAATATATTTGAAGAAAAGGACATTTTAACCCATTAAATAACAATAAAAATAATTTTTGAATCAAAATATTGACGACAAAAATATTTTTAAATTAAATTATAAATGAAAGACATTTTTATAAATTTCATATAGTTTATCGACATTTTTTAAAAAAAAAATCCTTGGAAAGAAAAAATATAAGCACCATGCAGTACAACTCATCATGTTCCAAAAATCCCTTCAATTGTGCATTTCATAAAATACAACAAGACACACATTTTCCTCTTAAAATCAAGTCAAGTCTCTACTTTATCATTTCCCAAATATAGTATTTTAACGGGAAAAAAGGAAGAAGAAAGAAAGAAAAGACATGTTACCACTAATTATCATGTCTACTATGTTGCTAGCAAAGAGCATTATAAAAAAAAAAAAGGAATTATTTATTAAGCACTATATGGAATAAATTTATGCAAGATTATGTGTCACCGTGAATAATTTAGAGAATCATTCTTGACAACGAACAACAACTTGGCAAATACTAGTACTTGCAAGACTGAATAATTTATAAAGACTTCGCAATGTAATTTATTTTTTTATTTTAATTTATATGATATTAATAGATTTTTTTATATTTTAAAAAATTTTAAATTATTAATTATTGAGACCTGTAGAACATATTATTTTACTTTTCAAGTCTCAATTTATGCAGCACTACTAAAATTTTGATAGCCAAATTTTTTTAACTACTAAAATTTTGAGAGTCAAATTTTTAAAACTTTTATATGTTTTTTAGATAGTTTAAGTTGTTAATTCCTGTGATTTATAACTTTTAAAATTTTTTAAAAACATTTTAAATTCTCAATAATTACAATTTATGATTTTTTTTATACTCCTACATAACATATTGTTTAAAACTATTTTAAATTACTAATTGAAACGAAATATTCATCGATAAATATAAATATACCCTCAAGCTATTTAAACAAGTATTCAAGCAGCACTGTTGTAAAAAATTACATATATGTTTTCAACTTGCTTAAATAGATACAAATCGACAAATAGCCAAGAAAAATAAGACAGGAACGGTGAAAACAATGCTCATTAATTAGGAGAATATATATGTTAGAAAAGTGATACTCATGTAAGTGACCTTTTAAAAAAAAGAACAGAAAAAGAAAAGTCAAGACTCGTGCTCTAAAACTTGTAATTATTAAATAGTAGAAAAATTATATATTTCCTCCGTTTTATTTTATGTGAGATTTTTAAATTTAATATAACATTTAAAAATAAAGAAAAAAATTTTAAAATATATGATCTAAAATTATTTTTAGATATTTATATGATTGAAAATTATTTCATTAAAGATAAAAAATAATTTTAAAATTAATATTTTTTTTAAATGAACAAAAAAAATATCACGTAAAATGGAGTAATAATTAAAGAAAAGGAAAGGCAGTGGGGTTGTCAACAATTCAAGATATGACTTTTTGGTAAAAGGTTTGAGAGTGGGCATGTGGCATGACCATAGTGTTTGAGTGTTAAATGGGGAACTCTCCCTTTCGGCCAGAAAAAAAGTTATTTGACAAGAAATCAAAAGACACCGCGCCCAAAAACAAAGTATTTTAAAAAAAAATTATAATCAGAGATTTCCTGTGCGAGTACAGCAAAAAATTTATAGAAGTGTCGTTTTTAAAAATAATTTTATAAAATATAAATTTAAATTAATCAAATTTTAATATGAATATCAAATAAAATGACTTGAGTAAGATGATAGCTTCGATATTGATAGAAATTAGAAATGAAGAATTTAATGACCTAATTAGACTGATTCTAAACTTTTTTTTAAATATGTTGATAAAATTTCTTCATCCTATTTCTTGACAATGTCTTTTTTTTTAAAAAAAAAGTTGGTATGACAGTTTTAGAAATAATACATAATAATAGTACATAAATAGTCCCAATTATTGCACCAATGTTCAACTATACATTTGAATTTACATGATATTATTTCCATGCATGTCCTTGTATCACCCTAAAAGGCACATATACACCTAGTTGAGAACATGGCAAGTAGTACAGGACGATGGATGAAATTGCATTTTCTTTGATTAAAGATTTTAGTTTTAAATTTTAGATGTAAATATTTTTTTGATAGAAAATGTTTTTCTCGAATAGATTTTACCTAATGCAATAATTCAAGTTGTGATACGTTGATACTTATCACTTTTTTTAAATTTGGATGGTTATTACCTATTTATTGTTAACTAATAAAATATAATACTGTTTTTATAATATTATTATTTAAATTTTATTATATCATATGTTAAATTCATGAAATGGCAAAAAAGTTATATCTTATGTAACGATTAACTTGGCGTGACCGCGTTATTAGTTCTTTTTTTTATATCCTCATTTTGACTTTTTTATTATTTAATAATCTCATTTTATTATTTATTTATCTTTTAAAATAATAATTATAGAAGTATAATATTCCCTACAAAAAAAAGTTCTCTAGTGCTCTCGGCACATGTTAGTGAGTATTGCCGAAGGTGTTAGTCATGGCAAGAGGACGAGGAACAGACAAAGGAAGGCCAAAAAAAAATACCAGTGGAGGCTCAGTAGGATCGGAATCTAAAGCTTAAGAACAAAATGAGGAGACAACACTGGAGGAAAGAAAGTAACAGTAGGAGAGGAAGACACTGAGGAGCAAGATATGAGCTCAATGACTCCTGATAAAGCTGAATCTACTCAACCACAGCTGGAAACTACAAGCCAAGCACCTGAAATGAATAACAAACACGAGGCATCAGCAGATCTCAATGAAACAGTAGTTGTGGATATCAGATTTGAAGTACAAGAGGAACCAGCTAAAGATTCAAATATAGCAACATGGACCAACTTGTTTACTAAGAATAGAATTGTTGAGAATGGTATGACCTTGGACTATATCACCCCTAAAATAGTGAATGGTCAGCAAGTACTGGAACTTAAGCAAACAAAAGTGGAAAAGGAATTAGTAAAATAAAAGTCATCTCTAATTGCATATTTTATAGGTGAAACCTCTAGATATAAGACAATGCAAAGATACAAAATGCAATTTTGGACATCTGTAAAATAACTTGATCTGTTTTTACATGACAAAGGGTACTACATCATAAGATTTCACAGCATGAATGATATGCAGAAGGTACTCTATGATGGACCATACACTATCAACAATAAACTAATCATCCTGATACCATAGACAATTGATTTTAACCTGGAGAAAGTATTTTACTACCATATCACTATGGGTAAAGTTCCCAAACTTACCTATGTCATGTTGGAGTAGGTACTCAAGAGCAGGATAGCAAGTGAAGTAGGTAAGTCTATTTATGTTGATGAATGTACAACAAATCAAACCAGAATATTCTTTGCAAGATGTTAATAGAGGTTAATATCAGTAGTTCATTGCTTACGGTAATCATTATTATGGAGTCAAAAGGGAAGCAAACTTATCATGTAATTGACTATGATTGGAAATCAAAATATAACTTAAAGTGTTTAGTAGTGTCACAGACATCCAGGAGCAAGTAATGCAAATACTAAGAAGCAGCAACCCAAGAAATTGATACAGAAATGAAGAAGCAAGGGACCAATAAAGAGGAATATAGAGAATGAGCAAGTATCATTAACAAGGAATTACATGGGAAATCCAATAAAGCCTCAGCAAGTGGTGATTACATCTCAAAAGACCCCCTCCCCAAGCAATGACAGCAAGAGACAGTCCTAAGTTCAGTATAAATGATTTTCCTTCTCTTAAGTCCATATTAGTAAGGAATACATTTGGGAAGTTAATTAGTCAGACATGGGAAAGGAGTGAGCTGGGCAAGTTGCCTCCTAAAAGGGGAGGACCTTCAAAGTCTATCTAATGACCTGGCTAGTATGGAATGTTAGAGAAATAAATAAGATATATACACAAAAAGAACTTAAATTTCTTTTGAAAATTAGAAAAATTAGACTTACTGGATTGATTGAAACAAGAGTAAAACAGTAGAATGCTACTAAAATTTTAAGCAATATCTTGCCAAGATGGAAAGTAATTACTAACTATCAACATAGTAGCAACGGGAGGATATGATGTGCCTGGGATCCAAATATCTATAAAGTGCAGCAACACTCATCACAAGTCAGTTTATCCACTACAACATTACCGATCTTTCAAGAACTAATTTATGAAAATGCACAATTGTATATGGATTCAGCTCCATGGAACTAAGGAAACCTCTCTAGGCTGACCTTAGAAGTATATGGCAGACTATCACAACAATTTGATTAGTTTGTGGAGATTTTAATGCAGTACTATATCCTCAAGATAAAATATTTGGCTCACTAGTCATTATGGCTGAAATCAAAGATTATTCATAATGTATGCAAGATACAATGCTGAGTGAACTAGCTTGGCGACGGAAACATTATACTTGGACAAATAAACAAGCTAGTAATATTAGAATTTGTAGTAGAATTGATAGCATTTCAGAATCATGAATGAATGGTGAAATTGGGGCAAATACATACTGAATATGCACTACCTCATATGTCTAGTCATACTCCTATAATGATCATATTAAAAAGAACAGACTAGCAGGGGAAATCAGCCTTTCGATTTTTCAATGTATGGTTAGAACATGATGACTTCATAGAGATAGTTGAAAATATATAAAGAAAACAACTGGCTAAGGAACTTATGGAAAACATCTGGAAGAAGCTCAAATCACTTAAAGATCCGCTCAGAGCACTTAAAGACCCACTCAAAATACTGAATAGGAGAGAGTTCAAAGGAATTGAGCGGAGAATAACTAAAGCAAGAGAAGATATTCAACAACTACAGGACCAACTGGCCAAAAATTATTCAGATAGTCTTGTAGGATTAAAAAGAATAATTATCCAAGAACTTGAAAAATGGTTAATAATTGAAGAGAGTGTACTAAGACAAAAGGCAAGAACAAAATGGAATCAACTTGAAGATGCTAACAACAAGTACTTCAATGCAGCCATCAAGGAGAGAATTCATAGAAAGCAAATCATAGAACTCACAACTTTAAATGGAACCAAATTGACATAACAACAAGCAATTAGAGATGAGATTCAGGAGTTTTACAAATCACTAATAGGGTCTGCAACACCTCCTCTACCAACAATAAATAAGGAGATCATGAGGACAGGACCAGTGCTAAACCAATAACAAGTAGTAACTTTATGCCAACTAGTCAGTGATGAAGATATTTACGTAGGGCTGGAGATTGATGATGATAAAGCACCTGGAGTAAATGGTTATAATCTCTATTTTATAAGAAAACTTGCCACCTGATTAAGAAAGAAGTAACAACAATAGTAAGAAGGTTTTTTGTCACAGGCAGAATATATAAAACTATCAATTGTACCTCTATCATATTAATCTCAAAAAAGAGCAATCCAACAACTGTGAAGGAATACAGACCAATAACATGTTGCACAGTACTATACAAAATCATTAAGATACTAACAACCAGGCTGCAAAGTGTCATTGCAACGTGATAAGTGAGGCTGAATCAGATTTTTTTCAAGGAGAAAATAGCAGAGAATATCATACTAACTACTGAGCTTGTCTAGGCATACCAAAGAAAGCACATCTCACCTAGATGTATGATAAAGATTGATCTCTAAAAAGCATACGACTCAATAGAATGAGTATATCTAGAGCAAGTGTTGAGTGAATTGTGCTTTCCAACTAAGTTTATTCAATGGGTAATGTAATGTGTGAAAACAGTTTCCTACTTTATAATGATAAATGGAGAACCTAATTCACCATTCACAGTTGCTAAGGAACTCAGACAAAGAGATTCAATCTCTCCTCACTTATTTGCAGTAGCTATAAAGTATTTAAGTAGAGTGCTCAATGTGCTGAAAGATAACAAGAGTTTTTCCTATCATTCTAGATGTGCCAAGTTGAGTATCTTATATTTGTGCTTTGTAGATGACTTCTTATTATTTGCTAAAGGGAATCTCAAATCTATTAGAACACTGATGGAATAATTTAATATCTTTGCTCAAGCATCTGGACTACGAATAAATAAGGAAAAAAGTTCTATATACTTTGGAGGTGTATCAAATGAAAAACAAATGTACATTACTCAAGCCACTGGATTGACAAAAGGCCAACTACCATTCAAATACTTGGGAATCTCTCTCTCAACAAAGAAACTTACACTAAGACAATGGACGTCACTAATGAAGAAATAGTAGCCAAGATAATTACATGGACTACCAGGAAATTCTCTTGTGCTGGCAGATTGCAATTGATACAAACAATGTTATTTAGAGTTTAGGATTACTGGTTATAGTTATTTCTCGCTCATACTAAGGTCTTAAGCTTATTGAGATACATTGTAAAAGTTTTCTATGGTCAGGTACTAACACTATAACAAAAAAAAGTAATAGTAACATAGGAGAAAGTTTGTACACCTAAAGCAATTGCAAGGCAAAATTTGATACAATATCAGGCTATGGAACAAGGCTGCAATAGCAAAAGCTACTTGGGATTTAGCACATAAACAGGATAAATTGTAAACTAAATGGATTTACACTTACTAATATCAAGAATAATAACATCTCCATAGTCAATATTCCTTCTCAAGCATCAAGAATGGTACTGAAAATAGTCGCAACAAGAGGAATATTGATTCAAACTCAAACGAACAATCATGAGGCAATATACATCAAAATCATCTATCACAAACTGTTAGGACAATAACCTAGAGTTCCTTAGAAATCACTGATGTATGCCAATGGTGCAAGGTCAAAAAGCAAGGTTCATTCTATGACTACAACTACAACTACAAAATAAACTTATAACATCAGATAGGCTACAAGCATGGGGAATAGAAGCTAATTGTACCTGTAAGCTTTGCCAACGAGGATTGGAAACTAAAGACCACCTCTTTGTAGACTGCTCCTTTACTCACAACATATGGAGGAAACTGATGACTTGGCTAAATAGGCAATGGAGACCAACAACAAATTGGATTAGTCATCAGGCTTGGCTGAAGGCATCTTTAAAAGACAAATCGATAAGGCTCAATTGTTTAAACTGGTATATACTAAGGCAGTGCATATGCTCTGGACTGAAAGAAATCTCAAAACTTTTGAAGGCAAGAATAGACAAAGTGAAATAATGGCTAGGAAAATAGCGTATATTTCTAATGTAAGAGCAAATGCAGCAGTCAGACTGAAGCTGCAACAACTTGTATTTCAAAACTAGAACATAGTTGCTGCTAGGAGTTTTCAACTGAGATAACAATGAATTAAATTGCTATGATTTTGTAATGTTCATTTGGTGATTAATGAAAAAATTACTTATAAAAAAATATTATTATATCTTACCTTTTTCTAAAATAACGATATAAATTTATTCTTGAATATTGATGCATGCTATTATAATTTACATACAATGACAAAGAATACTTCAACATGTATACATACACACATGTAGGTTAGGCGGTTCATCCGGATCTTTTTCGATGAAAAATTATACTATTTGTATATGCTTAAATAATTCTTTATGTATATATATATAGTAAATGTTGAACCCTATTCGATTAGGTTTTGTA
Source organism: Solanum clarkiae (assembly GCA_011800125.2). NCBI lineage: Eukaryota > Viridiplantae > Streptophyta > Magnoliopsida > Solanales > Solanaceae > Solanum > Solanum clarkiae. Next base: position 9,062 of record JAABOM020058064.1, read on the forward strand.
TCTATTTCTCTAGATTTTGAACTTCGTTAGTAAAAATTTTGACTTCACTGTTGTATTTTGTTAATTTGAATTTTTTTTCTTTTGTATTCTTTAATGACCAATAATTAGATTTCTTAATTAAATAATGAGAGATTATTCTTTGTTAGTCATTTTCTATTATCATCCCCATATATATATATATATACACACACATATATTACTATTATACATAAACGTTTTAAAGCAGGGACGTCATAGTCGATATGTCGGCTTATCAACTGCTTGCTTAAGCAGGCAGTAGTCGATTGACGTGCCTATTCCAGCTACTTGATTTTACTATATTATTTTTATTAATAATTTTTTCAGCTACTATAGCTACAAAATTACTATATTGTCCCTAATTAATCATTGTTTTCTTAAAGGCAATTGTCAGTTGGAGTGCCTATTTCAACTTTTGATTTTACGAGATTATCCCTGAAAAATTATTTTCCAACTACTTTAATAACATTATATAAATCGACACAAAAAATAACATGTATTGATACAAACTCTCCTGATTAGTTATTAGTATCTAAACAAAGATGTAACACTACACAAAAATAAAGACAATCGAAACTGTCCCCTTTTCTCCCTTATCCTTAAGAGAAGGAGAAACTTTAGTCGGAGGGGCGGTGGGAATGAAAACAAAGTAGAAGGAAAGAGGGAGGAAGAGAATGAAAATGAACAACATAATAAAATAAAATGAAGAAATATTGCTCTTGTCGCTTAATGACTTTTTTGGATTTATTTAAAAATTCGAATACAACAAATAATGACGTATTCCACATTTTTTTCTAAGAAGAAAAAAGTGCAGTACTTTATAGAGCAGGGACACGTGGCGGTAAAAACATGAAAAGTAAGTCTCATGATTTATTTGTATATATAATTTATATAACTTCTATAAGTTCTATTTTACAATTTTTAATACCAAAAAATAAGTGAAATTTTTTTTTATAATAAATTTTATAAAAAAACGAATTGTCAATAATATAAAAACAAATTAATTACCATTTGAGAAACGTAATAACACAAAAAATGATTATAATCACTATAAACTTTAATATAAAATCATCATCAGTTTTGTTATTAATCTTCGTATCTATATTAATAGTTCCTATCTTCAACTAATATTTACACTAATTATTGTGTATATACTTAGATTAAAAAAATATAAAATATAAAATTGTCTCAGGAACATATATAATGTTATACATTAAATTTATATTCTATGAATTTCAAAAATAATCATCTTAAAAACTATTTATGATACTTTATTTCCTATGAAAATTACTTTCTTTACATAACTAGTAGAGGATTGCAGCACGGGCCCAATCTAGAGTATATCATAGTTTTGTTTTTACTTATTCTATCCTCTAGTTTGATTATGAATTTTGTTTCTAGAGTTTTTATATTTTGTTAGTCGAGCTAAGTTTTTACGCCAACCAATAAATACCAAATTATTTATTTCTATCTACATATAAGTATTTATACAAAATTAGAAAGTTTGTTTGCAGTGAAATTACATCAAACAGCTGCATGTAAGTGTTACAACAAATAACATAGAACATTGTATTGTAGGCTACAACTCCATCAAAATTTGATTCAGCCATTAGTGGTATAGGATATCATAAAATATTGGTTGATGCTGCAGATGATGTAGAATATCCAAAAATATTTATAGATCATATTTTGCTCAAATCTAGCCCATGATTTATAAGAAGGATATGTGAGAAAACAGTAATGATAATAAAAGAAATGAGGAAGAAAGTAGCATTGTACTTTTGCCAACCTCCATTATTGTAGAAGTCCCGAGTTGCAGCTTCCTTTTGCTTCTCTCAGTAATGTTTGCCGGTGTTGAATTTTAACTATTACAACAACCACATACCCAGTGAAATCCCACAAGTGATGTCAGGGATAATATTAGTTGAAAGCCATAATCTTTATCTGTTTTTCAAAAAGCATTGAAGTCCGGTAGAAATGTTTAAACTTCATGCGTGCCTAGGTGTGCCTGTGCAGACTGGCATGGATATTGGACGGGTGCAGGCTTTTTCCCCAAGGATGGACGATTTGTTTCATCAGTTATAGGATACTCGCAGAGAGTTACCTATAGAAAGTAAGAGCTGATTTCACTAAATCACCTCTAATTAAACGTTAACGTAATTAGACAATTCTCTTTTTATTTGGTATAATACGAATATGGACACTTTAAGTTGGCTTTAACGTCTGAAACAGCTCAAATAAGATTCGTTTCAAATCAAGGACTTGCCTTTTTTCTCAGGATATCCTACATAATCTGTAAAGTAGTGATGAACGATTAGTGGAGGGTTATGATAAAAAGCACCGATGAGCCAAAGAAGTTAAGAGATATCTACGATCCTGAGTGTTTGAACTACAAGGCCTGAAACTCCAAGTCTCTAAATCTAGCTGTAATTCCTTTTGTCTTGTCAGAGGTTAATTATTCATTTGGATAACTTCCATTTGGCCTATCCCTTGAGCAGTTTATGTTTGGCTCCATTACCGTAGTTGATAGTGGAAGAGGGGCATGAACTGGGATCGATTGTTCTTGGCAGGAAGCTCTTCGGATGGCACCAGTACTCAATACTTAAACCTTGACCACACTTTTTCCATGGAGAACATGATCATGAAGTGGACCACTCCATTAGTTTCTTTGGGATTCACATGAAAGACACACCAATTTCTTACATTGCCATCATCGGAGGGACAGGTACGTGTGAGAATTCTAAAGAATAGGCTCTTCGTCATGCGGATCAAAATACAATGACTCACCTCACTGTCTACCTCACACCTTAGCTTTCGTTTTAGATAAGGTATTGACTCACCATGTTGAGTTTTCTGTATTTTTGAATCTCCATTTTACACATATCTTGAGACTTGAAGCATGTATCTTAGTCGTCAAGATCAAGATCCCTAACTTAGTAAGGTGTACCTAATTTCGATTTTCATAAATTTCACGATCAAAAGAGAAGTAGTCAAAAGGCGCACTATAATAGTAGTTAACTGAATCAAGCGGAAACTTGTACTACCTGATAGCTTGTTAATAGCCGGATTCTTTGTGCCGATAGATTTGAATTCCGACTAACCTGAATTCTAAAGAAAAGTTCGATGACTCTCAAGCACCCCTACATGTACCCATCAAATGTTTCTAGACCACATCAAAACAACTTTATTCATTTTGTCCCTGAAAATTCTCAAATACCAATCACAACAAGCCTAATTGCATAAAATCATCAAATCAAGAATCAAATGAATATATTATTTATAGACACAGTACTATTATTTATCATCAGATTCTATTCATTACAACGTGGGAGAAACAAACTGTACTTCAAACACTCACGAAAGAATTTGAAGAAACAAATCAAAAATCAACACAAAAAACTGTACCGAGATGAATAAGACAAAACATAACAACTACATGCAAAAGTGAAAAGCGCTGGCCCAGAAGATGAAAAGCAAGCATTAAGTAACCAAAGAACAGCTTGAAATAAACAATTATGCTGAGCCCTATTAAATAAATTAAATGAAAAGAGTTCAAGTTTTTTATCATAAAGTACAAAAGGCTGCAGCAGCCCATAATATTAAATACCAACAATACCCCTAAAGTAATAGGTTATTTTTTACCATAAAAAAACAGTACAACCCTTAAAGCTTTAAAGTACAAATCCAATTATACGGAGAATAATAAGTAAAACTATAAAACTATCCCTAACTCGGGGAAATCAGAGAGCTCAACTCTCTCTTCTATATAAAGAGTAAAGTAATATTTTAGAAAAAATTACTACAACATAAAAATATGATAGAATAAAATATAACTATCATAACAAAAAAGAAATTTTAAACTATTTTGTGATTAGAAGGGGAAAAATTATTATTTTTATACTACTACTACAACTTGTATACGATTCTAGAAAGAAAATCCTTTGTATGTCACGTGGTTTTATTTCATGCAAATATCTGAAGTAAAAAAGAATCCCTTCAGAAACCAAAAAGAAAGGTTCAAAAATTAAGTATCCTTGGCATGCTAGACAAATAAAGATAGTCTTTAAATATAAAAATTTAGTATTTATTTTAATATTCATTTTATTATTTAATTCAAAGTAGCACTTATTGATGAATATATTTAAAATAAATTGTAAATAACCTATCCCGATGAATGATTTTGTGTTCATACAACTTTAGAGAAGATTAAAAAAGAAATTATTATGCTATCAATGTATATTACTTAATTTGTACATAAAGAGGACAAAACTAAAATTGAAGAGTAAAACAAATATGCTAATTAATGGTTAAAGAAAATCATCACAAATTGTAAATTTATTGGTATATAAAAAACCTTCAAACAAATAACCAAAAAAAAAAAAACACTAACATTATTACTCCATTATTTCAATAATAAAATAAATTTTGGGCCTTCACATTTTAGCGGCCTAAGATAAGCCTCACCGACCTATCCTTAAAAGTTGTGCGTTTGAATAAACCAAACAATTAATAGAAAAATACAAAGATAATTAATTACATATAACTAATTTAAGAATTGTCTTCAAAAGTGTGTAATCAAAGATTTGGAGCAAATTGAAGGAGAATTTAGGCATTTAGTTAAAAGTTCAAGCGAAGGTTTTTTGACATAAAAATCTATATTATATTAAAATTATGAAGATCCTTAGAAATATTGTTTGAGTTTTTTGTTCTTCATTAAAATACTTCATTTTAGATAAAATTATCTTTCTAATATTTTTTTTAATTTATTAAGTATTTATTCTTTTATTTATTTAATTTCAAGATTCACTTTTAAATTAGAATTTCTTTATATTTAGAATTTACTTTTTATTTAGGACTATTTCTTATAAAACAATTGTCTAAATTGTGAATGAAAGGAAAGGAAAAATATAATTGTCTTTCGAATATATAATCCTTTGAAATTAATTAAATTTTGACAATCAAATATTTTGTTAAGAAAATATGTAATATAACATATTTAAAAAGGAAAGAACAGTTTTTATTATATTGAAGATATTAAACTATTTCTTTTATATTTAGATATCTTTTTCATATTAAATTTTAATTAACAAATAATTTAACTTCTGACTATTCAACTCTAATTTTTTTTATGTAGTCATAAACTATTAACATATGTATATTATAAATATTTGAAATTAATTTTTTTATTATTATCAATTTTTAATAGATTAAATTATTAATTAAATTAATAATATTTATATAAATAATAAATATTATTTATATATAATTTTTAAATTAACACAACATACG
>JAABOM020058065.1:0-14365 GCA_011800125.2 Solanum clarkiae
AAATATGTCATCGAGGGATTTTACTTTATCATGAATCCATGGATTCTATATGACTTATTACTACTCCCCCTTTCGCAGTTTATTTGTACATGGAGTGGGCCTAAAGCCTTACATTACAAAATTTTTCCACATTCCCACTCTTAACATCAATGAAAGCAAGGCCTACGGTTACCCGAAGGAAAGCAAAATTAGCTACTAACATAACTTCAAGCTTCAAGGAGCAAGTTACCACTATTCAATCCAAGTCTGATCATGGTGATCTTTTGGTTCGAATGTACCTATCATGGTTTGGTTTGGCAAAGCTGATTCTGATTGCTAAGAAAGTGAATAAGGCAACCTTTTCATCTATTGCTACGCCTCACCCTGATATTGATAGTGTTCTAGAAGTCTTAGGAGAGAAATACACTTTTCTTCATCATTAAGTAAGTCATTTCCTAAAGCTTATTATTATTATTATTATTATTATTATTATTATTATTATTATTATTATTATTATTATTATTATTATTATTATTATTATACACTTTTCATTAAGTAAGTCATTTCCTAAAGCTTAAAAGACCTTATAAACTCTCTCATAATAAGCTGTTTCACAAAAGTCACAAAAAGAAATAGACTTCTAAGAGTAAAAATTGGAGACTCATCCTGCCATTGGTAAGTGATTAAATCTATTTTGAAACTATGTAGTAATTAGTAATTTTAGAATATGTCATTGTTGAGAGCTTTATTTTTAGTGAATAAATATGTTTTGGAAAGATAACACACATACTAACAACTCTATGTTTATGGGAAAGGCTAATTACTCTTGCATGGGGTTGGAAAAGGGGATGCAACACAGGGAAAGTTCTGGCCAATTTTTCTGACTTAGAAACCTTCTAGGTACTACAGTTAGTATTTTAAAAATGTCTTGTTGTATGAAATATATTCTGTGATAGTTCTTGATTCCTTGCAATTCCAAGATAGGTATCTACTTGGACCTAATTTTATGATTATGAATTTGAAATAGATGCGCTTCTGTCCTTAAAGGGAGTTCGCCTAGAACAAGTTCTGTCTGGATTCTTGACTTAGAAATCTCTAGTGTGAAACTGTTAGTATTTTGATTATATCTTATTGTACAAAATGTATTTTGCAGTAACTCTTAATTTTTTTGCAATCTTAATACATATATCTACAATCTTCACGGAGACTGAAAAACCTAGTTATATTGTTTAGCAGTTCAAAATGTAATAACAATACAAGGCAGTCAAACTGTCCAAATTTGTGTGATTTGCACAAACTAGGTCATTTTTTATATCTATTTTGTGAATTTTCACATGCTGAAAGTGCTGAATATTAAATGAGCACTTGATTATGTGATTAAGACATTTATAACCTTGTACAAGATTAAAGGAATATTTTGATGAAAGTGACACCCGTGCTCACCCACGACTTGAACAGTATAGGGTTTGTTATGTGTTAAAAGGCTAAGGTCCATGTAAAAACTTGTACTTTTGCTCTTATTACCTGCTGGTACATTTGAAAGTTTATCTTAGTACCTTGATTATCTTCTTATAATTTTATATTGCTGTGCTGGTATTTGAGATTTTCAAGTCACTTGCTTAATTCACCCATTTGTACCAACTGCTTGAATACTTGACATTCTTGTGGACTTTGTCCTTCTTGTGGCTATGACTTTGTCACTACTGGCATGCCTCTTGATTTGGATCTTTTGTCATCTTGAATCTAAATTTTTGGCTCATCTTAAGTATGAAAAATTTTTCATTTTAAGTACAAATTGGATAGCCATTTTTATGGCTCTTGGTTATCTTGGTATAGGGTTTTGGTCCTTCTTGATAGTTGATTTTGTTAATGTGACAGTGTGGCACACATATTGAGAGAAACTTGTTATATAAATGTCTTTCAATGATGGTTCTATGATCTGTTGACACCATTAAATGTCATAATTGATACTCTTGAAGTTGTCACTTTGTTTATTATTATGCTGTAATTGTGCTTCACACAACTTGAGAAAAGTAGTTAAAGAATGTAAAGAATCCTTCTTTTAATTTTTACACCACTAAGTTATAACACCCCGTATATTGAAAAGTTGAAATCTGGAAGAAAAGCTGCAGAATATGATCTGGTGTCACTTTGTACGGGCACTATTTATATACCATATATGAGAGTATGAGTCATAGATAACCCTCGTGGTTTGCACTATGCCTTGATAAAAATTTTGAAGTCTGAAAAAAAGTACAAAGGATATTTTATTATTCGTATAAAGATCCACAATTTGTAGACTCTAGCTCATTGATCAGGGGGATAAAAATAAATTTCTAAAGTTTGGAGGTATCACCAAGAGAAGGGTATCTACAAATTGTAGTTGTGATGAAAGATTGTAAATATGGTTCGTGATTAGGATCATAGATGAAAAACTATTCTAAGTCTAGATTGGTTCTACTAGGGATCTTTACGACCCACGATTGAACGAAGGATCGTAATTAGAGTTCGTGATTTGTGTTTTGAGAGGGATAAAATATTCTAAGTTTGGAATGGTACTACCAGGGGTATCTACGACTTGTAAATGAAATTATGAGCCATAGAAGTGTATTCATAGATGAGGTTCAAAGGCCAATTTATGAGGTTCAAAAGTGTAACAAGGGCGAAACTCCTGATCCACAAGTCATAGTTTGATCTATAACCCGTAGATTAAGCTTGTGGTCCAGGGCCAACAGTTTTTGATAAAGGAAATTTTGATCATTTTCCATCCATTTAAGTCCCAAACTATATTGTTTTGGTCCTATAACTACCCATAACCCCTACCCCCAACAACCCTTCAAAACACTTCCATTCTCATTCAATCCTAAGCTCTCCTTAAAATCTCCTAAGGATTTTCTCTCAAGGATCCTCCATTGAAACAATTTAGGGTTCTTGGCTTCCTAAGGGATTCAAGGTTAGTTTCTTTCAAGATTTTCGGGTTTCTTTATCTAGGTATGTGGGTGTTCAACCATGGATCCATTTCATCCACAGACCCAAAATCACTTCTCTTTTTTCAAATTCCAAGTGTAAATTTTATCGATTTTATGATTCTAATATAAAGTTCATGATTTATGTCACATACATGATCTCTATATACAATTATATTCACTCTACTAAAACTTTTATGAATTACATGATTTCTTCAATTTTAAAAAATTTCTACTAACTACCAATTAGGGATTTATGGAATTGAGATGGGTTCTTTGAGTTATGATTTAATTTGTCTTCAATTACATAATTTTGCATGTATTGCATGATTTTAAAGTTAATTGAATATGGACCCATGTTGTTTTCCTAAATTCTATTTCCAACCATGATTTATGAAGAAGATTACAACTATGTAAGTATAAGTGTGAATACGATTATGAAGAGTGACTCAAGACTCTATCTTTATACAAATTGACAAGGCGGAAGAATTGTACCCACATTGCATGCAAGCTATGAAGATGGAATATTCCTATGATTTGAATTGGTTTCTTTTTTTACCTTACAAGTTAAGTAATTATGACTACTATGAGTTATGAATTATGATGTTGACTAATATATATTGTATGTATATGCATTCCTTGGGAGTTAACTTAGCACAAAATGAGGCTTGAGATGGGGATCGACCCAAGGGGTCCTTATATAAAGTCTCAAGTCTCATAACTACATTCCAGCATAGGTTTATGTTGACAATATAGCCTAAGTAGTGGTTCCACATATAAAATTATATTTCATGACATCATCTAGTGGGGTAGAGTTCTACCTTGAAAGTAGACTCCTTTTTCTTTGGTGTAGTGGCAACATTGAGATTTCATGTAATAGCCTACTTAGTCTTATTTTCCATTATGGTCCTATACCCACATAAGTATGTATATGATAATTTGAAATGTTTTATAATACTACAATCAGATATTAAAGATGCATTCATTATTCATCATCTCTTGTTCTTTATTTCACTGATATAATTATGTATATTGCTTACTATGTTGTGATGATTTCTTGTTGCATCGCATTCTACGTATTTAGTATGGTCTAACATACTGACAAATACATTTTGCCTATATTATATCATACTATAGGGATGAATGATGATTCTACTCCTTATCGTGGTTAGATCCAAATATCATATTTGAAGACTTTTGGTGAGTTCCCATGCTTCAAGAAAAGGTCACTTTTATTCATGCTTATGTTTCTATATATATTGAGACACTTTTGTACTTATTTAATTGAGGATAAGCTAATGAAATATTCTAGTCCCCTCTAAGATCAAGACAAGTAAGAGGCATGTATGGACAAAGTGATGTAATCCCTTTAATGAAAACGTTTTTGACTTCTATTCTTAGCTTTGAATTTTAGTCTTATTTCCATTTTCTTTACTTACACCTTACACTAATACTTAATTATCTTATGTATGCTTATGATATGTTAAGAGGCTTGGATGGGGCGCCTTCTGATTCCACCTTTGCCGTATTATGACTAGGCCCTTTTTTTGAGTCATGACAAACTTGGTATCAAAGCATGAGGTTTTGAAGCATCCTAAGGAGTCCAATATCATATGTCTGGTAGAGTCTTATTCATTGGTGTAAAATGCGCCACATCCTTGAATAAGAGACTATGATACATTTAGAAAATTTTTACTTCTTTTGTGATTTGTGTTGTTTCCTAAGATGTATCTTAAGACTCCTCTTTTCTAATTCTTTTCCTTTGAAATTTTTAAAGAATGACTCCACATAGAGCATCATTTCAAGTCAGTTGATGTTAAGAGGACCAAGCTCCTCCGACTTCTCAAGTTCTACAAGATCCTCTAGTCGACCATCTAACAAATGTAGAGTTCTGGACTACTGAACTATGTTTACTCAAGGTGTTGTTGCTCCTCCAAGTGCTCCTTCCTTGACTTCTAGGGTGAATTACTTTGCAAGGATGAATTTTCTAGAGTTCTATGGTTGAACGGTGGACGAAATCCACAAGAGTTCATTGATGAGGTTTTTAAAGTGGTGGAGATAATGGCGGTATTTTTAGATGCAAAGGAAGGGTTAGTAGCATATCAACTCAATGGAGTTTGTCAAGTATGATTCACTCAATGGATGTCTGAGAGAGTTGATGAGTGTCCTATTAGTTGAGAGGTATTCAAAGTCGCATTTCCTGATCATTTCTTCCTACTTGAACTAAGTGAGCCAAGATTGGTGTTTATTAATCTTAAGCAATGAAATATGAGTGTGAGGAAATATGTCCTCAAATTCGCTAAATTGTTCAAGTATGTACCTTATATGGTGGCTGATCCTGGGGGCCACAAGAATAAGTTTATTTTGGATGTTCTATTTGGTGGTGATAGAGTGCAAAATCATGATGCTTATGAAGGAGATGGATATTTCTCGGCTCATGTCTCATATCGAGCTAATTGAGAGTAAGTAGCTTAATATATGAGGATGAGGGCTTCCATGAGGGCTTGTTTTGAAGATAGAATTTCAAATGCTAAGTATGGAAGTGATGGCCATTTCCAACATAGTCAAGGGTCCCAAGGGCAAGGTTATCTCAAGTTGTCAATCAAAGGTATTGTAAATATAGGGTGCCCAACCCTAATGTCCAAGATGATGGTGCTAAGGCTAGTGGTTCTACTTTTCCTCAGTGTGTGAGGAATCATGGTGGAGATGACTTAAGGTGTACGAGTGCTTGCTATAGAATGTGGTAAAATGGGACAAAAGATCTCCGAGTGTCCTAGTGTTTCCAAAAAAGAAAGAGAAGGGCGTCCTCAAGGTCAAGTGACTCAAAGAGGTCAAGTGCAACAAGGTGCACAAGCTCATCAAGGGGTTGGTCCAAATAACAACCGGTTCTATGCTTTACATGCTAGACAAAAGGTGTATAAGTCTCTCGATATGATCACGGGTATGTTAAGGGTCTTTGATTTTGATGTGTATGTTGTACTTGACCCCACGTAAATTTTTTAGTTACTCCTTACTTTCCATAAAGCTTGATGTGTGTCCCTAAGTTTTATTCGAGCCTTGCTCGATCTACATTCCTATTGGAGAGTCGATTTTTGCCAAGAAAGTCTATAGAAATTGTCTGGTGTTGGTCTTGAATAAAGTCCTTCTTTGTGATCTTGTTGAACTTGATATGATCGATTTTGATATCATTCTTGGTATGAATTGGTTGCATGCTTCATATGTCTCTATTGATTGTAGTATTCATAGGGATAAGTTCAATTGCCTAATGAGCCTATCCTTGAGTGGAATGGTACTAATTCAGTGTTCAAGGGTAAATTCTTTTAATGTTTGAAGACTCAGAAAATGATTTCTAAGAGATGCATATACCATATTGTGCAGGTTAGGGATGTGGATTATGAATTTTTTACTCTTGATTTGGTACTTATTGTCACTGAATTCCCTAATTTTTTCTCGATGACTTGTTTGATATTCCTCTTTAAAGGAAAGTTGACTTTGGCATTGATCTCCTATCTGATACTCAATTCATTTCAATACCTTCTCATGAATGGGTTCGATGGAGTTGAAATAATTGAAGGAACAATTGAGAAATTTATTTGACAAGGGATTTATAAGGACAAGTGTGTCACCACAGCGTGCTCCCATGTTGTTTGTAAGTAAGAAGGATGGATCACTTTGGATGTGTGTAGATTACCATGAATTGACTAAATTGACTATTAAAAACTAGTATCCAATTTTGATGATCAGTGATCTATTTGATCAAATCCAAGCACAAGCTACTTCTCCAAAATTGATTTCTGATCCAAGTATCATCAATTAAGGGTGACGGAGTGTGACACTCCAAAGATGGAATTTAAAACCCGGTATGGTCAATTAAATTTTTTTGTTATGTCTTTTGGGCTAACAAAGTTCTCCTACAGCTTTTATGGACTTGATGAACAGGGTCTTAAAGCCATATTTGGACATGTTCATGGTCATCTTCATAGATGACATATTGGTCTATGTGCGGGATCTGAAGGAATATGAGGAATATTGTGGATTGTCTTACAAATATTAAGAGATAAGATACTTTGTACCAAGTTCAGTAAATATTAATTTTGATTGAGAGAGGTGTCTTTCTTTGGCCACAATATTTTGGGTAATGGTATCATGGTAGATCCAAAGAAGACAAAAGCGATAAAGAATTGATCTAGACCATTGTCTTGGGTTTGGACGGATATTATAGAAGGTATGTTGAAGGATTCTCTTCCATTGTTTAGCCTTTGACTAAGTCGACCCAAAATAAGTTGAAATTCTAATGGTCTGACAAATGTGAGAAAAGTTTCCAAACGTTGAAAGATCATCCTACATCAGCCCCTATTTGACATTGCCTAAAGGTTTAAATAGGTTTGTGGTTTATTATGATACCTCAGATATAAGTTTGGATTAAGTTTTGATAAAACATAGGAAGGCCATCGCTTATGTCTCACAACAATTAAAGGTGCATGAATGAAACTATCCAACTCATAATTTTGAGTTAGCGGCCATGGTATTTGCATTGAAGATCTGCCATTAGTACCTTTATGGGTGCATGTTGACATATTTATTGATCATAAAAATTCTCAATATGTGTTTAGCCAAAGAGGGTGGAACCTAAGGTAAAGAAGGTGGTTGGAACTTCTCAAGTACTATACTATTAGTGTGATATATTATCCAACAAGAATAGTATTGTGGCTGATGCAGTTAGTAGAGTATCTATAGGTAACATTGCTCATATTGAGAAAGTAAAATAAGAAAATAAGAGTTAATCAAAGAAGTGCATCGCTTGGACTGGTTAGGTGTGAGATAAGTAGGTCTAGTGATGGTGCACTTGTGAAAAATAGAGCGGAATCATCATTAGTAGTAAAGGTTAAAGCAAAGAAAGACATGGACCATACATTGGTTGAATTGAAAAGGTCGGTGAATGATAAGAAGATTGTGGTTTTCTTTCAAGGGGGAGATGGAGTACTTCATTATCAAGTATGGCTGTGTGTTCCACATGTTGATTGCCTAAGTGAGAAGCTGTGATATAAAGCTCATAGATGTTGATATTCTACTCACTCCGGATCCACCAAAATGCATAGAGATTTGAGATAAGTGTATTTCTGGAATGACATGAATAAATACATAGCAAAATGTGTGGTGGAATGTTCAAATTATCTACAAGTGAAGGTTGAACATCAAAAGCCAGGTGATTTAACTCAAGATATTGATATTCTCACTTGGATGTGGGAGGATATGAACATGGACTTTATCACAGGTTTGCCTAGGACCTAAAAGAATTATGAATCAATTTGGGTGATTTTGGATATAATGACGAAATCAACCCATTTATTACTGATGAAGATCTCATATTGTGCCAAGGACTATGATATGGTCTATATTCGAGAATTGGTAAGATTGCATGAGATTCCATTGTCTATCATAACGGATTATGATACTCCATTCACTTTTCATTTTTTGAAGTCCTTTCAAAAGGTTCTTGGTACCCAGGTAAAACTAAGTATCACGTTTCTTCCTTAAATAGTTGGGTTAGCCGAAAGAACAATCAATACATTGGAAGATATGTTGAAGGCATACGTACTTGATTTCAATAATAATTTGGATGATCTCTTTTCTTTTATTGAATTTTCTTATAATAATAGTTATAACTCAAATATTGAGATGGTACCATTTGGAGCCTTGTATGGTAGACGATGTAGGTCACCAGTGGGATGGTTTGAAGTTGGAGAGATGTCATTGATTGGATCTGACTTGGTATTTGATGCTATGGAGAAGGTGAGAGTTATAAGGGAAAACTAAAGTCTTTCCAAAGTCTCCAAAAGTCATATTTCAATATTAGAAGAAGGGACCTTGAGTTTAATAAATGTGATTGGGCCTATTTGACGGTTTCACCTATGAAAGGTGTAATGTATTTTGACAAAAGAGGTAAATCGATTCCTAGGTATGTGTGACCTTATAAAATCCTAAACAGGGTTGGTAAGATAGCCTATGAACTAGAATTGCTATTAGACTTAGGTATAGTTCATTTGATGTTTTATGTGTCAATGTTGAGGAAGTTTATGAGTGATCCAAACTCTATTGTTCTATTTGTAGGATGTGAGTATTAAAGAGAATTCGTTTTACAAGGAGGTACCAATTAAAATTTTAGATCGGCAAGTGAAGGGATTGAGAAATAAGAATGTTACATCAATTATGGTATAATGCTATATGGGAGGTGGAAAGGACATGACGAAACAATATCCTAACCTCTTTCTTTCTATTCAAGTTTAAGGTACCTAAATATGCACTATTCCTCCATATTCTTGCGTATCAATTTCTCTTTATCATATTGCATGCATGCATATTCATGAAACTATTTTTGAATGACATTTGATGCATGAGTTTAAGGATTTTATGATATTGATGTTTTAAAGGCATTATTTGCATTACGACGAGGGGTTCTAGGAAACAACCTCTCTACTTCTATGAGGTAGTGGTAAGGTCTGTGTACATTATACCCTCCCTGGATCCCACTTGTGGGATTCCATTGGATATGTTGTTATTGTTGTTGTTGTAGTAAAGGCATTATTGCATTCATGTCGGGTTGTTGGGTATCTTTTTAAACTCTCCAATCTTGCTTTTGTCCCACTTAAGGATGAATAATCCCAAAGGGGAGATATTATAATATCACATATATTGGAAAACCAAAACTTGAAAGAAAAGCTAGAGAATATGATTTGATATTAGTTTGTACGAGCACCATTTATGGACTGTGTACGAGAGAACGAGTTGTAGCTGGCCCTCATGGTCTTGACCGTTATTTGGTAAAAATTTTGAAGTCTAGAAGGTAAAGAACGAAGGGTATTTCATGACATGTAGAAATGCATACTAGTCGTAGACTCTAGCTCATAGACTAAGGGATCAAAAACAAGTTTCTTTAGTTTGGAAGGTGTCACTAGACAAAGGGCGTCTATGGATCGTAGTCATATTGAGGGGTCATAAGCATAGGTTTTTGGTTAGGCTCAGAGATGGATAATTATTCTAAGTCTGGAGTGGTTCTACGAGGGATCTTTATGACCCGCAGACTGAATGACAGTCCATATTGGAATTCATACTTTGGGTCTTAAGAGGGGTAAAGTTTTCTAAGTTTGTGACAATATTACGAGGGGTGTCTACGACTGTAAGTGAAATTATGAGCCATAGAAGTGTGTTCATAGATAAGGTTCAGAGGCCAATTTTAGAGGTTCAAAAGTGTAACCAAGAAGAAACCCCTGATTCACGAGCCATAGTTTGATCTACGAACATAGATTAGGCTCGTGTGTCCAGGCCTAACCATTTTTATTGAAGGGATTTTTGGTAATTTTCCACCCATTTATGCCCTAAACTATGTCGTTTTGGTCCTATAACTACCTATAACTACTCCAAAGCCCTTCAAAACACCTTTATTCTCATTCACTACCTAACTCACCAAAAATCTTCTAAGGCTTTCTCTCAAGGATCCTCCATTGAATCAAGCAAGGCTTTCCAAAATATTCAAGGTCAATTTCTTTCAACTTTTTTGGGTTTCATCATCTACATATGTGGGTCTTAACCCATGGATCTATTCCATCCATGAGGCCAAAAATCACTCAACCCTTTTCCAAATTCCAAGTGTAATTTTATGATTTCATGATTCCAATATAAGTTTCATTATTTATGTCACATACATGATCTGTATATCCAATCATATTCATTCCACTATAAATTGTATGATTTCTAATTGAATTTCAAGGAGTTTCTACTATCTACCATTTAGGGCTTATGAAATTGAGAGAATTTTTGAAGTATGATATGATTTGTCTTCAGTTACATGATTTCACATGAATTTTATTGATTTCATGATTTTAGACTTAATTGACCATGGACCAATGACTTTTCCTAAATTCTATTTCAAGCCATGATTTATGATGAAAATTACATATAAGTATGAGACTACGCATGATTATGAAGGATGACTCAATACCATATTATTATACAAATTGACAAGTGAAAGAATTGTACCCACATTGCAAGCAAGTTAGGAAATGGGCCATTCTTAACCCAAGCCTAGTGAAACGCCCCAAAAAGTGCCCGAAAATGTATCTCGAAAATATCCATAATCATAATTTCCATGTATCTCATAATCCGTGCGTGATATCAAATATCCGACATCATATTCGTGATTGGGGGAAAAATGGAGTGGGAAATGGGTATAACCCCGATTTTAGACTAACCTTATAAAAATTTGATTTTCCAAAGTCGGCCAAAAAAAAAACCAGAATCGATCTGCGCCCCTGGCACAACATGGCCAGGGCACGGACCGATACATTTTGTTGCTAGTTTTTCTAATTCGATGCATAATCCTTCCTATGCATAAAAATACCTATACTTAATCAGTTTTTGTCATGATCCAAGCGTAGGGCCTAGACGTGACACAATGCAAGAAGAACCAAAGGGACCCCAAGCAAGCCTCTTAACATATCATTACATATCATTGGTCATAGAAGCAATGAGATACAATAACAATAGAGTAAAATAGGGACAACAGGTCTAAGGGACAACATTCATATTATAATAACAAGAGTGAAGAGAGAATCAATCTCATAACATTACACATGACATGTCTAACAACACCTCTACTACATAGATAAGAGCAGGGGCCAAGACAAGCAACCAGGCTCACCCTCATAGTCAACATTTACATAAAAGTAAGTTAGTTTTAGAACATAGCATGATATAATAAGCAACATCCCCGGAATGGAGGACTTGCTAACAAACTTGAGTGGAATCACACTAGCCACGTAGATGGGGATGCTCAAGTAGGGCTCCGGTTCCTACATAGTAACATCATGTATGCATAGAATATGTGTTAGTACCATTAATGTACTAAGTATTTAGGATGCAATGCAACAAGTGATAAGCACCATAATCAAAATGCATAACATAGGCAATGAATAAGCATATAGTAATATGACATGTATGCATGACGCTTGAAGTAAAACCATGCTTATATAGAACATAACATGAGTGTAAGGATTGACCATTATTAGTGCAATCCAAGGCATACCACTATTAAAAGAGGCGCATGAGGTACAAATCCCCCAACATGGTTGATGACGTACGAACCCTCCCCCCTACATGGTTATTAAGGTAAAAACTCCTCAACATGGTTGCATGGGCCTGCCATCTCCTGAGCGAGGCGATAGAGGTACAAACCCCTCAAAAAGGTTATCCGGGCCTACAACCTCCCAAGTGAGGCTTGGTCATCCCTAACACTATAGAGATAATATCATATACATACATTCCTTTCAACATCATATACATACATTACTTTTATCATCATAAAGTCATTTACCTCATCAGACATGCATTGGACCTTCAGTTTCTCAAGAAATAATAACCAGAGTTTTTATCAAACACTTGGTGGGTATATAGTACTAGTGTAAAACCATGCAATTCAAAAATGAAATCGTGGAAGAAAATTCATTGTAAAATCATCAATAGATACTTGGTAACACCCTAAAGGAATAAACACCAAACCCTTCATCAAGTCCTACATTAAATCTTGGATTCATAGGTCAAAACATGCTAAAATAAATATAATTTCATGAAAACCCAACATAGTGTATATTGAAATTCATAATAAGTAAGACCTATGAGTAAATCAACTTTAAATCATGAAATTTCAGGTAAAAGGAAGCTTGGGCATCATGGGAAAAAAGATCCCACAAAAGAAACCCACGTACCTTGACCTTTGGAGAATTCTTGAAGAAGATTGGAGATGGAGACTTGAAGCTTAATTGAGGACCTTAAGATCCGAATGAGTTTTGAGACTTTAATTTAGGAGATAAAATATTGGTTAAGTGTTTGAGTGAGTATTTGGGAATGTATTGAATGATATGAGGGTGAAATAAGGCGAAGTATAGGCATTTTCACGCATGGGAACACTTAGGCCCAAGACCCAAAGCCTTGGACAGAGATAGAAAAACTAGGCAAAATTTACAGTGTGGCGTGCCCTTGGCGTGTTACCCCAGGGGCGCGAAAACTTCTTTGGAATTCAATTTTTGGAAAAATGAAATTGCGATTCGCTTGCTCTAAAATAGGGGTTAGAGCCATTCCCACTCAAGTTGACCTTCTGAACAATATTATGAAGTCGAATTTTTGATATCATGTACGGATTTTGAGATATATGGAAATTACGATTCCAAGTACTTTCAAGGCAATTTTTGGAGTCATTTTAATATCTTCCCCTTGGAAACATGTGTCCCCAAATCAAAGAAACGTGTATAAGGGAAGCAAACATGACATTTTCGGCCCACATAAGGATGCAACAATGCACTTCAACATCATTTAAAAAATCTCAACATAAGTGTAAAATCATCATGAAATTGTCAATTTAAACATGAATGTATGCAATGACATGAGGGCTGAACACAAGACTTTAGATCATATAAAGGACTTAGATTAATACCTTAGGCTTGAGTTGAGTGGAATAGATAAGGTATCTCTTTTGCATATTCGCTTCGGCCTCCCAAGTAGCACCTTCGACTTGTTGGTTCCTCCAAAGGACCTTAATGGAAGCAACTTCCTTGTTCCTCAAGCTCTTCACTTGCCTATCCAAGATCTCTACTAGAACCTCTTCAGTTGTCAAGTCGACTTCAACTATCCCACAATATCAAGTGGCACAATAGCATTGGTGTCACGCCACAAGTTCTGTTAGGGCGGACTGGCACCCGTTGCCGATAAGGCCCAGGAGAACCAACCTATAACTATGCACTTACTATATGTGTTATGAGGGGTTTGTACCTTTAGCATGCCTCAAAGTAAATAACCAATGATAATAAGCTAAAAGGAAATGCATATGACTAGGCCGTTGAGGCCACAGTGTCTAAAGTACGAAACATGACTTTACTTTTACTTTACATAGTCTACAAAGCCTCTAAGCAAGGAAGAACATTTCATAAGGGTCGGGACAGGCCCCGCCTTAATAAACTATATGATATAAACATAGCTCTAGGCATATACAAAGCCCCAAAGCAACCTGGAGCTTGATAACAGCAACTGAATATCCTGCACTTCTACTGGGGTGATTTACCTGCACCTGTACCTGCAGCATGAAATGCAGGTCCCTCATAAGGGACATCAGTATGAGATAATGTATTGAGTATGTAAGGTAGGGTATACTGTACATAAAGTAATAACTCAAATGAACTCATGCACTGGTGTAACTTGGTGGACCACCTTTAGTGATACTGTGGAATCATGTACTTTACATTCTTTACATTAATTTACACTTACCTTTAACATATCATCTGTGCACAGCTATAAGCATGTGGCCAACTGATCAGTGGCATAACTGTATCGGGTTCGTCCCTGGCTAGGTTATACTCAACCCCTCGGGCTAC
>JAABOM020058066.1:0-14364 GCA_011800125.2 Solanum clarkiae
TCTTGCACATTTTATTTCCATGAACATGATTATTGTGCATTTACTATGCGTTTGCTGGATGATCCAAGAAAAGAAATACAAAGCCGAAGGAAAATGGTTCCGTCTAGTGAAAAAGAGAAGAAATGAAAAGCCGAAGGGAAATGGTTCCGACGGATACATGGTCCATGTGTGGTCCCCATGGGTTCTGACTGAGGCATGTTTATGATCAGTGGATGTGTATTGTAGGACAGACATGTATCATTATTATTTGACATTGCATAGCATTATTTGCATCTCACGACATTCATTTTCATCCTATAATGCTCTGGCTTGTTATGATTATATGGAGTGCTAATGAGATTGGTTATTCATTATATCATTTGACTTGTTTATGTATTTACATGATTAGTTTTGGTATTGATTTAATGACACTTGATGAATTAGCGAGAACTTGATAAATTGTAGAATTTTTCCCTATGACTTGAAAGTGGGATAATGAGAATTATACTATTATAGGCTTTGATCATAGAATTTTCGGATGGTGTAATTGTGAAGGTTATGAATTCTTGTACTGCAAAATAGTTGTGAGATTGTGATCCTTAGAGACCTAATGCTAAGAGATGATTATATCTACATTCTAGTAATTTTCTACATATGATATATATATTGTGCTGGGATTTTTTTTTGTGTGCAGGCTTGTAGTCTGGCGGTATGTGGTTGGGTGTTAAAGAGTTACTTGGTTCTTCATTATTTTACTTTAAGTTAGTTCCACTTGCTGAGTACCGTGTGCTTGGTACTCACCCTTTGCTATATTTTGTAGGATGAGAGCCCGATCCCTCTGGTCAGACTTTTCTCATTACAGGATCGAGCTTCTGGATTATTCTTAAGGTAGTTGCTTATTTCTTCAGCAGAACTTCAAGGAATCCATTATTATATTATGTTCTATTTAAGAACTAGACATTTGAGACATGTATTTTATTTGAGAATTTCTATATTTAGAGGCTTGTACATGTGACACCAGTCCTTGGGATAGCTGTAGTTTGGTATTCATATGATTATCTGTCGTATTAGTCTATTCATCTTCTGCAATTATTATTATGTTTGGATTAGTAAGTGTTAAGATGACTAGCCTTGGTGGGTTAGGTGAGTGCCATCATGCCTGAATTTCGGGTCGTGACAGAACTGGTCTATATACTGTGAGGTGCTTATTAGGGTGAAACCAAAGGGGCAAATTCGTGATGGGTTAGGTCCCAGAGTAGACAATACTTCATAGTGTTGGGCTAGGTTGTTACAGGTGGTATCAGAGCCACTCTTATGTTAGCCTAGTCGATGTGAGTTAGAGTTCAACTGAGTTTAGGCGAATCCCGATGAGGCAGGGCAAAACTTAGTGTTGTATCTAGGCGAATCTCATACGGTAGGAAAAACCTCAGCAAAGATGCTGAGTCCATAGAGGGGGTATATATAACAACCTATCTTAAGATGAAAAGTCTCATATCGGCAAAACACAAGAGAGATAATGGGTATATAAGTAAAGGATTGGTCTCTATACTGTGAAGTGCCTTTTGTGATGAGCCCAAAGGGATAAATCCGTGATGGGCTAGGCCCAAGAGCGGAGAATACTTCACAGTGTTAGGGTAGGTAGTTACACAACCAAGATGTTCACACATGGAATAAATATTTTGAATTGACTCAAAGTACTGTATAATAAATGGAAAGTTAAATGATACTAAACCAAACTACTTATCAGTGTATAAGGACCTTGAATTAGCATTCACCAACAACACAAAGATCGTAGAGGACAAAAGATAATTTAAGACTCAACAATTCTCAAACGATTTAATCACATTTGATGAAGTCGAAAAGATCACTGATGGAAATTTCTTCAGTACAGTCCTATAAATGTTTGTTATGTCTTACACATATAAAATTAATTTATATTTGATAACACATATTTCCTGCAGATGTAGTGTGCATAATTAAAGTTAAGACACTAAATGGAGAAAGATAAAGCATAAGGCTAGAAGTAATTGTTACAGACATAATGTAAGTTTACAAACCATCCGTGGAATATACTATTGAGCATGAAAAGTCAAACCATAATGATACCCAACTTTACATATATAGGTATGATAACAAAATCATGACTTTGTAGAGAGACATTGCTGAAATAGATGGAAAATTATTAGAGATCTTGAATATGACAAACCAGTGCTTGCTTTTTGTGATGTCAAATGCTCTATTTATTAAGTTATATATCCCCTAAAATTATATATTTTAATAATATTTAAGAGTATATAAAGATATGATTGAATTTATTACTCTTTCTATAATAGTAGAGTATGTACTTTCCACAACTCTTATTAGTAATTTGATAATTAATCCAGCATTTGAAAGACCGATGAACTCCAACAATGGTAAATAACTCATCTTACCTCGCACTTACTGATAGCCTCCTCCACATAGTAGGTATCAGATATTTTTCTTAATTTTATAATTTATATATTACAACATGAGAACATGATGGCATATAGCGAATACTACTCCTTCTCACTGCTCTAATGCATCTACCTAGAACACTTACTCAAAATTCATTTAATAGTCTTCTCCAATTACTCCTATAATGACATCCAAACATTCAAGCCTATCACTCTAACCACTTCAACTATATCTAGGAATTACCAAGTCTACTTAGGACTTTCGCATCTGTAATTGAATGAGCTCTCACTCAAAGGCACACCAACACACTTCTTGCCTAGAGACACTCTAACCTACTCTTACCTATCTGTTGCACATCATAAGGTCTCATCTCTCTTTCCCTCCATGTCTATAACCTTAAAGAAAGGAGGATGTCATAATCATCACATCAAAGGACATCCACTCTCACTCATCAACAATAACTCATCTATTATCATCAACATTGCTATTAAGACTGGAAAGAAGGATCATTAGAAAGGTTTAGAGCGAAAGGTACTAAGCATGATACACTCGAGTAATTTTATTGGGAGTATTCATAATGTGATACAATCTCATTTTCCTCTTAGGTCTATCATGGGTTATATGAAATCGAACATGCTGTGAAACTCAAGTTGCATCTCGTATGACATAAGGTTGGGAACTCTGAGATTTTGTGAGATAAAAGTATAAGTGTCACTCCTCATCCTCACAACTCAACATGAACATGAATCAACATCGGGTGCATAAGTCTAGGCCATGGGCATGGTGCTCGTACATAAGACATAAATAAAGCATCACTGTAATTGAGTTATTAGGAATATAAGAGAGAGAAAAGCATCAATCTGTCACGATCTGGACTAGGGTTTAAGAGTGACATGGCGAATGAGAACCCGAGATTCCCCAAACAAGCCTCAAAGTATTCAAATTCACATCATTAGTTCGGAAGCGTATTCAAATAGTAAATACATAGTTCTAAGGGATGGAAAAGTAGGACTCACGCTATAGGGATATCATAGGGAGAGGGATTAACATGGAATCACTTAACATATAACACATAAAGACTAAGGAGCGGGTAAGTATGACTCACTCTATGGGGGAATTTTGGGACGTAGGATCTTCCACCTTTCCACGTCAAATATACATAAATAGCATATTTCCCATAATCAATCCATAATAGTCATAACCATAATCATAAGATTCAAACACAACACAAAGCATATGGATCCGATGAGCGTCTACAAGATGTACAATAATGCCTCTAGTCATAAGATAGGATGGGGGCCAAGACATGTCCCGGGCTCACCCTTAAAGTAAATAACACAAATTGAAGCAATATAGGTAGAGGAATGGTGCTTGTGCTTGGAATATAGAACTCACCACAACAAATGTCTCAATTCTGATCTAGCATCAAACGGTGGATGAAAGTAATCTTTGGTCCCTACATGGTGAGATCATGTAGGCAAAAATATGTGTTAGTACGTTTGAATGTACTAAGTATGCGGGGTGCAATGCATGTAACTTACCAAAACCTGCATACAATATTAGATGGCAAGGACACATAGTATAAAAGTGATCATATATCAAAGGAGAGTATATAGAAATATTCCATAAAATAAATGATGCATGAATTGGGAAAATACTTCATATACATTGAGGATGGGACCATAACCAGCATAAGACCGAGTGAGCTATAACTTGGAACTCCGCCGTCTTCCCCGCAATGGATAAAGAGGTGACCTACTTGCCAAAGGCAGATCCATAATCATTCTTCTTCGTTTTTCCCCTTGGGGCATAAAAACATACATATGTTAGACACATAGTTCGGGGAAAGTAGTTTGGACCCTTGGGGATAGCCCACCCTTCCTCCAATCCATCTGTGTTAGGTCATCATCCAACTAGAATATATATATATACATGCTTGTAAAAGATACATAAGATTTTCAAATTGTTTACATGCATTCATAAGCTCAAAGGCCAAATCACATTCTTCATAATCATGCATTATAGGCTAAAAAGCCAAAAACATTCTTCATGTAATACTTTTCATGAATAAGAATAGCTCCTTTAAGTACCTTCTTGAGAAATGAGTATGGACCTTTGGGGATAGTATACCCCGCCTCAAACCTTAATTGATGCTCACTTAAACATAATGGTGTAAACAATCATAATTTCTCCAAGAGCCAGTATCATAGATATTTATGTGATCACATTCTTGTCATAACCTACTTTATTATAATCATAACATAAATCATAACTGGGCTTAACCCACTTCATAATTTTTATAGCATTCAATGTCATGAATGATTTGAGGAAAGCGTGGATAATTAAGATTCAATCTAAAGTCAACAATATAATATGAAATTCAAGTGAAAGCATCATTAAATCCATATTTTAAATCATATATAATCATCCATGCATCAACAAGCCTTAAAAAGGGACATGCATATTCATCATCTCATAAATTCAATGTAATTCATCATAATAGGGCTTGAAGTAACTTAAAATCATCAAATATGTACAACCCATACATCAATTTATTTTAATAAATCAAAATAATGAAAACCCATGTTCAAGAGAGCTTAGGTTCATAAAAATTACTTGAAAAGATTTGGGTCTCCTTGATTGGAAGGAACCAAGGATCAAAACCCACATACCTTAGCTAGTAAAGGAATTCTAAGAAGAAATTTGAAGAGGAATGAGTGCTCCCTTGATTCCCAAGCTAAAATTCCCATTAGAGTTCTTGAGAGAAATTAGAGAGAATTTGATTTTTGAAACTAAGGGTTAGTCTTGAATGAGGATTTTGAATTAGTGTCGGAGAAGTTTAGGAATGTAAAAGGAGGTTTAAAGGTCTTGAAAAGCCTTGGGGATGGGTCAAAATATAAAAAATACCTCAATAAGAACTTCCGTTTAATTTTACCTTTAACTTCCGACGCCTAGTGTCATAGGTCGTAGCTTCATGGGTCGTGGAGCTCTTCACGGTCCGTGAAGGCTCCTGTCTAGCTCAGACATATTTTACAAAAAAAGGCTATAACTTCTTCATCGGAACTCCAAATGACGTGAAACTAGGTGCATTGGAAAGATTATTCAAAGAGCTTTATTTTGATAGATTGTGGGCCACCCAGTTCATTTTGTGCTGAGAGATATTCCCATTTAAAGTTGACCCTTCTATCTTTACTTGTGAAAAACTTAGCCAACAGAATTTTTTTGAACTAGGCTTGATATAGGAGACCCATGATGGCCTTAAACAACATAAATAAGCTTGAATTGAAGGCTTGAATGTGAACCTAGCTTGAGCTTGAAGATCCCATACCTAGAAGATTTTTGAGCCAAAAGTGAGCGATACGGTTGGGCCACACGGGCCGTATGGCTTGGTACGGTCTGTATCACTGCCCATGACACCAACCTTAACCAAAATAAAATATTTCACTCCAAGAGTGAAGCAACACTTAGAATATTTTCCACCTTGGAGGCTATATGGGCACCCTTACAACCCATGGGGCATCACACGAGCCGTGTGAGGGGTCGTGTGACCTCATTTAGCCTCAATGTTGGGACTTCACCCCAATACCATCACATGGCGTACCACACGGTCCGTGGAGTGTCATATGGACCATGAGTGGTCATGTGATGTACGTTGGTTTTTAATCTCCACAATTTGGAACCAAACGACGTTCAAGGGCCAAGGTCCATTCCACGAGACCCTACATTGTCCATGTGACCTCATACGGATTGTGGGGTCCTCCTTGGAGTGCAATTTGGTCCAAAAACTTTTGAAAAATGAAATTCCAAGCTCCAACAAAATCGTACAATACCCGGGTTGTTGCATCATCTTCCCTTTGGGAACATTCGTCCTCGAATGTGGTAGAACAAGGCTTGAAAGGCTTGACTTACAACATGAAACTTCCAAACACAAGGTACAATGCATAATTCATCATTTGAAAGTCATCAAGTCGTTAAAACTCATATCTAAAATGTATTTAAATCATTTTAAAACATCATAAAATAAATCATTTTTGTGCATATGTATGCATGTCATATCATGGGACTCAAGAGTGAAAAAATTAGGACCATTGAGAAAAGGAAGACCTACCATAGGCTTAAGTAGATTGGAAAGGTAGGATATCGCTTCATCATGTCCAACTCCACCTCCCGCATAGCAATCTCCATATGTTGGTTCCTCCAAAGCACTTTCACCGAAGCCACACCTTTATTACTAAGCCGCCTTGCTTGCCTATGCAAAATTTTAACCAGAACTTCTTCAAAGGACAAGTTCTTCTCAACCTCAACACCTTCCAAAGGCACAATAGCACTAGTATCACCAACCAACTTCCTCAACTTAGACACATAGAAAACCGAATGAATAGAACTCAAACCCGGGTGCAAATCCAATCTATAGGCCACATTCCCACACCGCTCAACAATCTTATAAGGGCCTATATACCAGAAAACTTAACTTTCCCTCCTTTCCAAAATGCATCACATCCTTCATAGGTGATACCTTCACATCCATCCAATCACCAATATAAAACTCATGATCCCGGTTTCTAATATCCAATTAAAATCTTTGGTGACTTCGAACCATCTTCTACTTTTCCCTAACCGATTCCACTCTTTCCATAGCCCCCCAACACTAAATCCGGGCCTATAGAAGTTATCTCATCTAACTCAAATCATCCCACCAAAGGCCTACACCTTCTACTACACAAAGCCCCAAACGGTGCCGTACCAGTGCTAACATGAAAGCTATTGTTGTAAACAAAGTCAATAAGTGGTAGATTGCTCACCCCAATTAACCTTGAATTCCAATATGCAAGACTTTGACATGTCCTCCGAAGATTGAATTGTCCTCTCGGCTTGCTCAACAGATTGAGAATAAAAAGTGGTATGTACTTCAACTTCACCTTAGGGCTAAGCCCCCTTAGAGATGATTTTCAAAAGTGAGAAGTAAGTCGGGTAACACAATCCAACATAATACAAGCATATGATCCATTCAACCAACTCCAAATTACATAACTTGGTATTTGATTTCAACATTGAGAGTAGTCTCAACCGATAAGAAGTGATTAGTCATCTAGTCAACGATACTCCAAATTGAATAAAACTGCTTTCGGGTCAGAGGCAAACCAACCACAATATCTATGTTCTCCTCTTCCCACTTTCAAGTAGAAATTTTAATATCTTAAGTCAAACCACTGGGTCTTTGGTGTTCTACCTTCGTTTCCTGACATTTAGGGAATTCAGACACAAACTTCGCTATATCCTTCTTCAAGACATGAAACCAATACACTTCTACCAAACCTTACTACCTCTTAGTAGATGTCGGATGAATAGGATAATGAGAGTTATGGGATTTACTCATGATCATATCCTTAAGACCATCAATATCCAAAACATATACTCGATCTTGGTACTGAATTACACTATCTCCCCCTTGGGAGAAAACCTCTATCTTATTGGTAACAACCTCTTCAACACAACTAACGATTGATCTAAGTCCTACTTAACCTTAACATCAACAACCACAAAAGATTCAGTCCATTTTGAACATGAATGCCTCCATCGTTACAGTCGACCAACCTAACAGCCAATCTAGAAAAACAGTAAACATCTTTTGCCAACTCTCTCTTCCATTCATCAAACATGAGCCACGTTTCTCCTAGATAGCCTACTAAGAGCATCCACTATAGTATCTGCCTTGTCAGGATGATGTCATACACTCACGCCATAGCCCTTTGGGAGTTCCAACTTTTTCTTTTGCCTCAAGTTAAGGTCCCTTTGAGTGAACACATATTGCAAAATCTTGTGGCTAGTGAAAACATCAACATGCACCCGATACAAATAGTGCCTCCAAATCTTCAAGACAAACACTCCCACTGCTAGCTCAAGATTATGAATCGGGTAATTATACTCATGCTCCCTCAATTGCCTTGATGCATAAGCTACCACCTTACCATGTTGCAAAAGTACATAACTCAACCAAATCTGAGAAACATTACAATACACCAACAACCCATCTAAGCCACCCGATAAAGTCAAACAAGAGCCGATGTAAGCCGATCTTTCAAAGTCTTGAAACTCTCCCTGTACTTATTCGACCATTCGCACTTGGCCTTCCTCGTAGTCAACATGGTCAATGAAGATGCAATAGATGAGAACCCTTCAACAAGCCTCCTATAATAATTAGCCAACCCAAGAAAACTGCGAGTATCTGAAGGAGCAAGCTTGCTAAACAACGCACACCCTTCACCAACTCCCGTCTAACCTCATCTATAAGGTCAGTTACAACATCCTCCTTGCCTGGATTGCATTATGAGCCCAAAGTAACTCTCTCTATCCGGTAAGAAGGGATGGAGACTTGAAATTTTACACAAGTTTCATGGCACGATGAGAATCATGAAAAAGTGAAACGTTTACTAAAAACACCTTGTAGCCTCTTACCCATAGATGTGGTGCACTTTACACCCATGAATAAGACGCTACTTGACGCGGCATGTTGGACTCCGATGTAACACTCCCATGAAATGACAAAGATACCCCTAGACTTGACCTCACGCGTAACGTATCTTCCCATGCTCTATTTATAAATTTGAGACCGTATTTGCGATCAGTGCAAAAAATTGAGTCGAAAAATGGTCTCGACTTGACAAAAACTCGAAAAAAACTAGAATTATTTTTCCCAATAAATTTCAGAAACTGTGAGTAATCCATGTCATGGAAATGTAGAGTTACACTTAGTTTTTTCCGAATTTTTGACGAAAAACTGAGTTTTGCAAAAATCTGATTTCTAACACTAGTGCGCGACGCGCACTAGTGTAAAATCAGACCCATTTTTCTTTTTTATTAGGGAGGGGTAAAATCGACCTTTCCCACACCTCATATCCTAAACTAAGTTTTAATACAAGTTAAGTTCAACAAACATTATTTCTTTCATTCATATGTTCAAGAAAATCCTCTCAAGCATTCACACTCAAGAATTCAAGATTCGATAATAGAACTTAGGGATTCTTCAAATTCTTCAAGAATTCCTTCCAAGGTATGTAAGGCCACTCTAAATTCATTATTTTTTTGAATATTTTGGAAAAGTATGACTTGGATTTATTCCGAAAGTCCCAAGTCTTGATTTAGAATAATTTCATGAAAACCTTATAAAGTTTAGTAGATTTCCCTACGTATGCATGGATTCTTGATTGAATGATGTTGATTCTTGATTCTTTAACTGTTATTAAAGTATTGATTTCAAGATTTTAAAGTATATATGATTTCTTGTGAAATCATGTGGGGTTCATGAACACCCATAACAATTATGGTTTAAAACTAGTTAAAGAATGTCTTTATTGAACTATTCTTGCATTTTAGCCGAGTATATCATATATTTTAGGAATGGTTTTCCTAAAGGTTTCTTGATACTCTAGTTGAGAAATCTAGTATGTTTGAAAGATACTAGTTCACTAATGTTAAAGATTTCAGTTGAGAAAGCTAAGTAGTAAGGTGAGCTAAGTCCCCAAGAAAAACCCAGATTTTGAATAACGTATGATCATTTAAATATGAGCTATGTAAGTATTTTGAGAGTAGTATTCAACACCGATATGAGTGAGAGTAGAATAAATTACTCGAACTCATAAACTATGGAGCCAACATAGTATAGAATTGTACAACAATACCTTCCTCATTAGGCACTAAGATGGCCCAGTTTTGGGATGAATCCACTTGTCACGACCCGAAAATGGGCGTGATGACACTCGTCTTTTCCCACCAAGACAAGTTAGCCTACAACCTAGCTATACTATTAAAATGCAGAATTATAATCAAAATGAAAGTTCAATTTCATGAAATCCCCCAAAACCTAGTTGTCACGTGCACAAGCTTCTAATGTATTACAACAGATTCGAAGGAAAACACAAGTATCAAATGATATTGTCTCTGGAATAGAACAAAATCATAAACAGGAGTAAGAAGTCAGCTGGGATGGCAAACAACTACCTCTCACAATCTCTGCAGAAATCCATGAACAAGGAAGAGTAAATAGTATCACGATGATCTGGGCTCGTAACGTACAAAAATGTTGTAGAAAGGGGTGAGTACCAAATACGCGGTACCCAACAAGTGAACTAATAAACACAAAGTTAAGTAATATAGAATACAAGTACCCCCAACACTCCAACCAAAACCTGCATAAAATCAGCCCAGCCTAACAGTTCACAGTTTACATAGCACATAGTTCAATAATCGCACCAACTATTAAATATCAACAATACTAGGGATTAAGTGCATATATCACAAGTTTCACAAAAAGCACTCACATGTTATAAATGATAATGAGGTGTAATGCAATACAATGCAATGTCAAATAAAATGATGTATGTCTCCACTGATCATAAACATGCCTCAGTCATAACCCATGGAGGCCACACATGGACCATGTATCTGTCGCGGCATGCGACATGACCCTCGAATTATAGTATCCGTTGTGGTGCGCGACACGTCCCTCGAATCATAGTAACATCTTTAATTCTCATTCTTTTTCATTAGCCGAAACCATTTTCCTTCGGCTTTGCATTTCTTTCCTTGGATCATCCAGCAAACACATAGTAAATGCACAGTAATCATGTTCATGGAAATAAAGTATGCAAGATGCCCATGCAATTTCATATATCTCAATACCATCACAACCTTAACAACATTCACATCTAAAAGTAAGCATCATCCTTGTATAATTACCCAATTCAAAATATTGCAATCAAAGCCTACATAAATCATTCTCAACACCTCACACAAGAAGTACAAGATTCTATATACTTAGCAAAGGTTAAGAAATTCACTTGCCTCAGCCAAAGACAATCAATCAAGCACTTGAGCCTTCCCCTTCTGAATGGAATCCAAAGCACAAAGATCTAATCCAATAAGAATTCACAATTAGTTTTTGAAACGAACAAACTCATATCACTATATGACCTAGCCTAGACCCAAATTGTCTAATTTATTCTATAACCAATTTTCTTAAGTTTCAAACCTAGGATTGAGTCTTAATTATTTCAAATAATATAATTGTAATGGTGTTCGTACAATACAAACCCCCAATATTAATACCAAAATATATTCACATGTGAAGCGCACAACATAGTAATAGGTTGGACTAAATAATGAACCAAAAGCACGGGCAGAAGAGTGATGGTGAAGGAGAACTACAAACTCTGAGCGGAAGGTGAGAATGAAGGGGAGACATATATATTAGCAACTTACAGAGTTAATATTGCAATATAGAACATTTAAGCAATACAGGTTCCTAATGTTTCATGCAAAACGATGAAACTTAGTGCTTAACTTCTAAAATTCCTATTACCTATATATGTATACTTGATAATAATATTAGTATATATAACTCTCTAAGCTTTCAATAATAATATAACCTCACCTGAAGCTGACAACTTTCTCCTCTCTCGAGTTTGTCACTTCTGAAACCGCACAATTAGTTAATCTCATTCAACCCTAATCTCCTAATTTTCTTTTCTTGTTTTCGAACTTAATTTGTTGATTAAACGATAACACATATTACACTAATTTATTCCCAAGTACATGTACACATCAGTATAGGATGTTAACTAAATTAACATTTAGTCCACTAATTAAATCAATTATCCAGATTTATCAATAAATTAAATAGTCATAGTTACTAAATAGTTCAAAATACCCATTTAAAATACTTCAAGATAAATCTTGTAGGAAATCAAGAGCACTAATTCTCAAAATGACCTAACAAGTCATTACATTATCCACCACTAAAAATCATGTTCGTCCTCGAACATAAGGTAGAAGAAAGTACCTAAAGCTTCGAAGAGATGGGGATATTTAGCACGCATGTCAGACTCGATCTCCCAAGTCGCTTCTCTACTTGGATGGTTCTTCCATTGTACCTTCACAGAAGCATTCTCTTTGTTTCTAAGCTTGCGAACCTGTCTATCCAAAATGGCAATAGGCTCCTCCTCGAACGACAAGTCTGGATTCAATTACACTAAATCGAATGAGAGTATATGAGACTCATCAGGCACATACTTCCGGAGCAAGGATACATGGAACACAGGATGTACAGATGATAAGCTAGGTGGCAAGGCCAGTCGATAGGCCACCTCTCCAACTCTCTCCAAGATCTCAAATGGGCCAATAAATCAAGGGCTAAGTTTGCCCTTCCCCCCAAACTGCATCACACGCTTCATGGGTGATACTCTGATCCAAACGTGATCTCACTCCATAAACTCTAATGCTAGGACCCTCTTATCTGGATAACTCTTTTGTTGACTCTAGGTTGTCAACAATCTACCTCAAATCATACGAACCTTCTCCATAGCATCTCTCAGAAAGTCTACGTCTAATGAGTCCATCTCAATAGAATCAAACCAACTAATCAGAGATCTACACTGTCTACCATACACTGCCTCGAATGGAGCCATCTGAATACTAGAGTGATAACTATTATTGTAGATGAAGTCTACTAAGGGTAAATGTTGGTCCCAACGCATACCAAAATTAATATCACACACACTCACAACATTTCCTCCAACACCTGAATAGTCCGCTCACACTATCCATCTGTCTGAGGGTGAAAGGCCGAGCTCATATCCAACCGAGTACCTAGATCATGCTGCAGGGCCCTCCAAAAATGCGAAGTGAAGAGTGAACCCCGATCAGAAATGATAGAAACTGGCACACCATGCAATATGACTATCTGACTAATGTAAAGATCAGCTAACTTCTCTGCTGTGTACTTGACCTTAACTAGAATGAAATGGGCATAATAAGTCAATCGGTCTACAACCACCCAGATAGAGTCATAACCGCCCACAGTAGTGGGCAAACCCACCATAAAATCCATAGTGATTCGCTCCCACTTCTATGTAGGAATGGGCATCCTCTGCAGCTCACCTCCAAGATGCTGATGCTCACACTTAACCTACTGAGTCAAACACTTAGTCACAAACTCTGAAATATCCTTCTTCATACCACACCTCCAATAGTGCTGACTCAGATCCTGATACATCTTCGCTGCTCCTAGATGAATGGAATGACGAGTACGGTGAGCCTCTTCAAGAATCAATCTAATCAAATCACCTACCTTAGGCACACAGACTCGACCTCCAATCCTTAAAACACCATCAGGATCAAGCACTGTTTCCTTAGCCTCTTCTTTTGTCACTTTGTATCTGATGAGACATAACTTCTCATCCTCGAACTGGCACTCGCGTATCTGGTCCATCAAGGAAGAATGAGCCTCAAGGAAAGCAAGTACACCGCCCTTATTAGAAAGCTGTAACCTGACTAGGCCATTAGCTACGCGCTGAACATCCTTGGCCAAAGATCGCTCCTCCACTCGAATGGTGGCTAGACTCCCCATGCTAGAAGTCTTCCTACTCAAGGCATCGACCACAACATTCGCCTTCCTCGGATGATATAGGATGGTTAAATCATAGTCCTTTAGCAACTCCATCCACCTACGCTGCCTCAAGTTAAGATCCCTTTGACTGAATATATACTGAAAGCTTCTATGATCAGTGAAGACCTCACAATGTACACCATATAGGTAATGTTGCCACAACTTAAGAACAAAAATCACAGCTGCTAGCTCTAATTCATGGATAGGGTAGTTCTTGTCATTAACCTTGAATTGTCGAGAAGCATAGACAATCACTTTACCTCTTTGCATCAATACACTACGTAAACCCACTCCTGACGCTTCACAATATACTGTAAAGTCTAGACCTATCTCAGATAAGGTCAGAATGGGAGCTGAAGTCAAAAAGGTTTTGAGCTTTTGGAAGCTTGCCTCACACTCATCACTCCAATGAAAGGATACATTCTTATGAGTTAATCTAGTCAGTAGGGCTGCAATGGAAGAAAACCCCTGAATAAACCGTCGATAGTACCCTGCTAACCCCACAA
>JAABOM020058067.1:0-14363 GCA_011800125.2 Solanum clarkiae
ATATGAAAATTTGTTGGTCAAAGTTCATAAAACGTGAATTTAAAAGGGTCATATTTTTTTAAATAGATGGAGTGATATTTATCTCTTTATGCTTTTTGTTTTCTTTTTTTGTACAATTAATGAAACATTTTACTAGTAAATCTGTAGACAGAAAGAGCTAAGTTTTTTTTAGGATATTCTTCTCTATTTGGAAAGTAAAGTTACACACTAAAGTTTATTCTTTATTTAGAAATTTTCTCTTTTTTTTAGTATTATTTTATATACGTTATCTGAATCGTTATTTTTTTGAAAATATTTTGTTTACCTTTACATCTATGATGCAGGAATTAAGTCTATGTATACTCTATCTTTCCCCCATCGCCACCCCTACCTACATATATTATCTTGTGAAATTAGTGGCGAAGCCAGAATTTTGCCGATGGAAAGACGACCACTAGCAATATTGTAAACATGTTCATTCTTAAGGATAATAGTAATACTGGTCTTTTACCCTTTCTTTTCATTTCAGATATTTTATTTTTTCTTCTATGTGAATATTTTAGACCCACAAATTCTTTTCTACTCTCACTATGTAAGAAACTTGTCTACAATAAATATGATTGATTTATCAACCCACAACATTTCACTCCCATACCAGAAGATCAGAATATCAAAAGATTTTCAATAATTTCTTATCATTTAAAGTATAATTTTGTTCATATCTTTTTCTTGACTGGAACGAACCCAAAAAGTGCCTGAAAATTTGCTTCGAAAGTGCTCGAAGTTGTAATTTTATACATCTAAAAATTCATACGTGATGTCAAAAATTCGACTTCATATTCTTGATTAGGGGACAAAATTGAGTGGGAAATGGGCCTAAACCCAATTTTAGAGCAAGCGAATCACAATTTCAAATTCCCGGAAATTCCTTATCCATAATGAGTCTGTGCCCCTGCTGCGACGCGGTCAGGGTGCGAACCAGTGTTATTTTTGTCCAGTTTTGTTGCGTCGGTCCAAGGCCTTTGGGTCTTGGACCTAAGTCTTCCCATGCGTGAAAATACCTATACTTAGTCATATTTTACCGTGATTTCATACAAGACATTCCTCAACACTCTCTTAAACAATTAGACAAATATTTCACCCTAAATCTCAAGCTCCAAAACTCATCTGGATCTTAAGGATTTTACTCAAGCTTCAAGTCTCCATTTCCAATCTTCATCAAGAATTCCCCAAAGTCAAGGTATGTGGTTTTCAACCACTAAGTCCTTTCAACCATGGTGCCAAAGATCCTTTTTTACCTAAATTACATGTTTCTAAGTTGATTTACTTATAGGTCTTACTTACTATGAATTTGACTATGAAATACGTTGAGATTTCATAAAAGTGTGACTGTTTATGCATGTTTTGTACTATGAATCTTAGAAATATCTTGAGATTTGATGAAGGGTTTTGATGTATGTTATATGAGGGTATTACCAAATATTAGTGGGTTGCTTACATTAAGTTTTCTTGCATGATTTCACTCTTGAATTGCATGATTTTACACTAGCATTGCACACCCATCAAGTATTTGATAAAATGTCTGGTTAATGTATCGTGAGTTTTTAAAGGCCTAATGCTTGACATATGAGTAAAGTTACTTTATGATGATGAAAGGATGTTATGTATGTGTTGATTCCATGAGAAGTATCTATTGTGTTGTGAGTTGACCATAGTCCATTGAGGTGTGATGCCTCAATCACCTTGGATGGAGGTGGTAAGCCATCAACCAATGGAGGGGTTGATACCTCAATCATCTCGGATAGGGGTGGTAAGCCATCCACCAATTGAGGGATTGATTCCTCAATCACTTCAAAAGGATGGTCTACCTTAGATTCCATGTACTAAGTTGCTTGGTCTATGATGATGGACTATTCCTACATATGTAATATGATCTATATATAAGCATGTTTACTTCAAGTATCATCCATGCATGCCATATTATTATATGCTCATCTATTGCCTAATTATGCATTTTGACCATGTTGCCTATCTATTGTTGCAATGCATCCTACATACTTAGTATATTCAAATGTACTAACACATACTCATGCCTACATGATGTTACAATGTATGAACTGGAACCCCACTTGATCATCCTCCTTCATGTGGCTAGTGCGATATTCTCAAAGAAAGTTTGTGAGTTTTCAACTTCGAGTACATACTTCTCTTAATTTATGCTATGTATAGATTCTTTTTTTCTTTATTGTATGCTTTGACTATGAAGGTGAGCCCGGTTGCTTGTCTTGGCCCCCGTTAAGTTCTATGTTTAGAGGTGTTATTGGACAAGTTATGTAATGATGCTATGAGCCTTGACTCTCTTGACTCTTTTGATACTTTATGATATGAAAGATGTCCCTTAGCCGTATGTTCCCTTTATACTATCTTTTACTATTATTTTATTACTTCCGCGACCAAGGATATGTAATGATATGTTAAGAGGCTTGATTGGGGGCCCTTCGGGTTACTTATTCACTTTGTTACGTCTAGGCCCTAGGCTTGGGTCGTGAAAAACTCTATATCAGAGCACTAAGTTGTTAATTGTCCTCGGCATCCAACACACCACGTTGATTAGTCTTATTCATCGTTGTGTTGTGCAGCGCAACTATGAGTAAGAGGCTATGAGACGTTTTAAGAAATGTTTCCCTTCTTCTTACTCTATATCATGCTATAGAAGTTTAGGTAAGGTTTCTCCCCCTCTAACAATTGTTCTTTTCTATGCTAGATCATGCCTAACACAAGAGTAAGAAGAGCCCGCACACCCGAGGAATAACCGGCTC
The DNA here is from genome assembly GCA_011800125.2 of Solanum clarkiae. NCBI lineage: Eukaryota > Viridiplantae > Streptophyta > Magnoliopsida > Solanales > Solanaceae > Solanum > Solanum clarkiae. Next base: position 2,799 of record JAABOM020058067.1, read on the forward strand.
ATGGTGAGCACCGGGATTCTCTCACTTTGTTAGCTCATGTGGTGGCTAATCAAGCCAACCAAGGGGCCCAAGGCCCTCATGCTCCTACTCCGGCATCTCGAGTGAGTGAACTTTTGAGAATGAACCCATCAGAGTTCAATAGGTCTAAGGTTGATGAGGACCCTCAAGAATTTATTGATGAGGTATACAAAGTGTTGTCTAAAGAGAAGGCAGAGTTGATGGCTTACCAACTCAAGAGGGTGGCCCAAATATGGTACACTCATAGAAAGAGGAGAAGGGTAACAACAATGTTGTTCTATGGGAGGAGTTTAAGACGACTTTCCTCAACCGGTTCTTTCCTCTTGAGCTTAGAGAGGCCAAAATGATGAAGTTCGTGAATTTGAAGCAAGGATGCATGAGTGTGAGGATGTATGACCTCAAGTTCAACCTACTCTTAAAATATGTTCCACACTTGGTTGTCGATCTAATGTCTAGAATGAAGAAGTTCGTGATGGGTGTATCCGACTTGGTGAGTGAGGAGTAGTGGTCCGCTATGTTGATTAGTGACATGGATTTGTCAAGCTTGATGACTTATTCCAAACAAATGGAGAGGGAAAAGTTGAGGAAGAGAAGGGGTCATGAGGCCAAGAAGATCCGTTTTGATGGTAAGTTCCAAAGCCCCCAGGGTGGCCGGTTTTATCAAGGCCAAGGGTCTTCTCATGCTCCTAGTGAGAGGTTTGCTAATGACTATCCAAGGCCCCAAGATGGTGGTGGTGTGATGCCTAGACTCGTGTGTTTAAAGTGTGGTAAGGGTCATGGTGGCTCATGCTATAAGGATACCAATGCTTGTTTTGGTTGTAGGGAAGTAGCCCACAAGATGATTGATTTTCCACGAAATCGCAACAAGGGTAAGCGTGTTCGTCCTCAAGGCCAGAGTGCTAATGCGGTTCCTTTGGGTAAAGGAGACCAAAAAAGTGGTTCCCCAAGGCATAATCGGTTTCATGCTCTCCATGGGAGGTAAGGGGTTGATGAGGTGCCTAATGTCATCACCGTCATGTTAAAAGTCTTTGGTTTTGATGTGTATACATTGATAGGCCCAGGTGCCACTCTTTCTTTTGTTACTCCTCTTATTGCCAAAAAGTTTCATGTTGAGCCAAAATAGTTTGTGAGTCTTATGAGGTGTCTACTCCTATTGGTGCATCTATTGTTGCTAGAAAGGTCTATTAGAAATTGTCCTATTTGCATCTTGCATAAAATATTGCCTTGTTATCTTGTTGAGTTGGATATGGTTGATTTTGATGTTATTCTTGGGATGGATGGGTTGCATGCATATTATGCCTTTATTGATTGTACAACTCGTAGGGTCCAATTCCAATTCCCAAATGAACCTTTCCTTGAGAAGGATAGTTATGATGTGGTGGTCAAGGGTAGGTTTATCTCTTGCATTGAAGACTACAAGTTGATCTCTAAGGGGTGTCTCTATCATCTTGTGAGGGTTAGGGATGTTGAGTCCAAAGTCTTTCCTATAGAATCAGTTCTGGTGGTAAGTGAGTTCCTTGATTTCTTTCCAAGTGAACTTCCCGATGTTACTTCCAAAAGGGAAATAGACTTTGGTATAGACCTCCTTCCCGATACTCAACCCATTTTTATTTCCCCTTACCATACGGCCTAGATGGAGTTAAAGGAGTTGAAGGAGCAATTGAGGGACTTGTTGGAGAAGGATTTTATTAGACCTAGACAATCACCTAGGGGTGAACCAGTGTTGTTTGTGAATAAGAAAGATAGGTCTTTTAGAATGTGTATTGACTACCGATATCTTAATATGGTCACTATCAAGAATAAGTATCCTCTACCAAGAATTGATGATTTGTTTCACCAACTTCAAGGGGCTAGTCACTTCTCAAAGATTGATCTTCAGTCAGGGTATCATCAAGTGAAGGTGAGGGAGTGTGACATTCCTAAGATGGCCTTCCGTAATAGGTATAGACATTATGAATTTGTGGTTAGGTCTTTTGGGTTGACCAATGCACCATCTATCTTCATGGATCTTATGAATAGAGTCTTTAAACCCTATCTTGATTTTTTTGTGGTGGTTTTCATTGATAATATTTGGATCTATTCTCATAGTGAGGAGGAGCATGTGGCTCATTTGAGGGTAGTGCTACTAAAGTTGAGGGAAGAGAAGTTGTATGCTAAATATGAGAAGTGTGAATTTTGGTTGAAAGAGGTTTCCTTTCTAAGTCATGTGGTGTCGGGGGATGGTATTAAGGTGGACCCTAAAAAGACTGATATGATTATAAATTGGCCTGGACCATTGACCCTATCGAACATTAGAAGCTTTTTGGGCTTAATGCGTTACTACCAGAGGTTTGTGAATGGATTCTCTTCTATTGATTCTCAGATGACTAAGATGACTCAAAAAAAGGATAAGTTTGTGTGGAACGATGAGTGTGAAAAAGAGTTTCCAAACCTTGAAGAATAAACTTGTATCCGCTCCTATCTTGTCTCTACCGGAAGGGTTTGAAGGGTTTGTTGTGTATTGTGATGCCTCCTGGATTGGTTTGAGTTGTGTTTTGATACAAAATGATAAGGTGATAGCCTATGCTTCTAGGCAACTCAAAGTGCATGAAAAGAATTATCCTACTCATGATCTAGAATTTGTCGCCGTGGTATTTGCTTTGAAAATTTGGCATCATTATTTGTATAGGGTGCATGTTGATGTGTTCGTCGATCATAAGAATCTCCAATATGTGTTCACTCAAAAAAGTCTTAACTTTAGACAAAGAAGGTGGTTAGAACTTCTTAAGGACTATGATATGAGTGAGCATTATCTTCTCGGTAAGGCTAATATTATGGCAGATTCTTTGAGTAGGGTGTCTATAGGTAGCTAAGCTCATGCTGATGATGTGCGCAAGGAGGTGCTTGGGGAGGTTCATCGGTTGGCTAGATTAGGGGTTAGGTTGGAAGAGGTTGATAATGGTGGTATAGTGGTTATTGATAGTTCAAAATCTTCCTTGGTTGATGAGGTAAAACCAAAGCAAGATCTTGATCCCTCCTTATTAAAATTGAAGGCCTTAGTGAGAGAGGGCAAGGTAGAGGTTTTCTCCCAAGGGAGAGATAGTACCCTTAGGCACCAAGGTAGGTTGTTTGTGCATTTTGTTGATGATTTGAGAAAGAAGATTCTTGATGAGGCTCATAATTCTTCCTATTCTATTCACCCCGGTTCTACCAAAATGTATAGAGATTTGAGGGATGTGTTTTGGTGGGGAGGTATTAAGAAAGACATTGCTAAATTTGCATCTGGTTGTCATTGTTGCTAATAAGTCAAATCCAAACACCAAAGGTCGGGTGGCCTAACCTAAGACATAGAGAATCCTACTTGGAAGTGGGAGGAGATAAACATAGACTTTGTGGTTGGTTGCCTAAGACTAGAAAGGGATTTGATTCTATTTGGGTTGTGGTTGATAGGATGACCAAGTCAACGCATTTCCTACCGGTTAAGATTACTCATGGGGCCAAAGACCAGGCTAAATTGTACATTCATGAGTTGGTGAGATTGCATGGGGTGCCCTTGTCTATAATATCATATCGTGGTTCTCAGTTCACTTTAGACTTTTGGAGGTCCTTCTAAAGAGGTCTTGGAACTAAGATAAAGCTTAGTATGACCTTTCCAAACTCTTGAGGATAAGCTTAGGTCTTGTATTTTAGACTTTGAGGGTAGTTGGGATGAAAATCTTCCATTAACTGAATTTGCTTATAATAATAGCCATCATTCTAGCATTGATATGACTCCTTTTGAGGCCCTCTGTGGTAGGCATTGTAGATCATCGGTTGGGTTGTTTGAAGTGGGAGAGATGGCTTTGTTGGGTCTGGATATGGTTATGGAGGCTATGAAGAAGGTAAGGTTGATTAGAGAAAGGTTGAAAACAACCCAAAGTCATCAAAAGTCCTATGCCGATGTGAGGAGAAGGGAGATAAATTTAAAGTTGGTGATTGCGTCTACTTGAAGGTGTCACCCATGAAGGGTATGGTTCATTTTTGTAAGAAGGGTATATTAATTCCAAGATTTATGGGTCCTTACAGGGTGTTGAGGAGGACTAGTAAGGTGGCCTATGAGTTGGAGTTGCCTAGTGAAATAGACTTGGTTCATCCGTTGTTCATGTATCTATGTTAAGAAAATGTGTGGGTGATCCAAATGTTATTGTCCCATTAGATGTTGTGGGTGTTGTTGAAGACAATTTGACTTATGAGGAGGTTCCAGTAGAGATCTTGGATAGGCAAGTGAAGAGGCTAAGGAACAAGGATGTGGCTTCCGTTTAAGGTCCTTTGGAGGAATGAACAAGTTGAAAGTGCTACATGGGAGGCCGAAGCGGACATGAAAAAGCAATATCCATGTCTCTTCCATTATACTTAATCCTAAGGTACTAACTTTAAGTCCCCTATGTGATTTCAAGTCTTATGTTTTAGCCCTTATGTCATTTACATGCATTCATGTTTATGTTGACAAAGCTCATGGTGATTTTAACAGTTATGTTGAGATTTTTGAAAATGGTGTTTAAGTGTATTGTTCCATTCTTGTTGGGTCTGATTTCTTCATTATTACTCTTCTTATGTATGCTTCTTTGGCATTCAGGACGAATGTTCCCAAGGGAGAGATATTGAAATGATCCTAAAAAGTGCCCAAAAATATGCCTCGGAAGTGCCCGAAATCGTAATTTCCATATATCTCAAAATCAGTGCGATATATCAAAAATCCAACTTAATATTCTTGATTGGAGGGAAAATTTAGTGGGAAATGGGTCTAACCCTAATTTTAAAGCAAGCGAATCACAATTTCAAATTTCAAAATATTATTTATCCAGAATGAGTTCTCGCCCCTGGCACGACGAGGCCAGGGCGCGAACTAGTGATATTTTTTTCCAAGTTTTGTTGAGTCGGTCCAAGGCCTTTGGGTCTTGGGGATAAGTATTCCCATGCGTGAAAGAAACTATATTTAGCCATATTTTACCTTCATATCATACAAGACGTTCCCCAACACTTTCTCAAACACTTTGACAAATATTTCACCCCAAATTTCAAGCTCCAAAACTCATCCGTATCTTGAGGATTTCACTCAAGCTTCAAGCCTTCATTTCTAATCTTCATCAAGAATTTCCTATAGTCAAGGTATGTAGGTTTCAACCATTGGGTCCTTTCACCCATGGTGCCCAAGCTTCTTTTTTTATCTAAACAATTACACGTTTCTAAGTTGATTTACTTATGGGTATTACTTATTTTGAATTTGACTATGAAATATGTTGAGGTTTCATAAAAGTGTGACTGTTTGTGCATGTTTTGAGCTATGAATCTTAAATCTATCTTGATATTTAATAAAGGGTTTTGATGTTTGTTACATGAGGGTATTACAAAGTGCTGGTAGGTGGTTTTACATTATGTTTTCTTGCATGATTTCACTCTTGAATTGCGTAGTTTTACACTAGCATTACACACCCACTAAGTGTTTGATAAGGTGTCTGGTTAGTGTATCTTGAGTTGTTAAAGGCCTAATGCTTCGTATATGAGTTAAGTGACTTTATGATGATGAAAGGATGTTATGTATGTGTTGGTTACACGAGAAGTATCTATTGTGTTCAGAGTTGACCATATCCAATTGAGGGGTGATGCCTCAATCACCTTGGATGGGGGAGGTAAGCCATCAACCAATTGAGGAATTTTTACCTTAATCATCTCGGATGCGGGTGGTAAGCCATCAACCAATTGAGGGGTTGCTACCTCAATCATCTCAGAGAGGGGTGGTAAGCCATCAACCAGTTGATGGATTGATACCTCATTCATCTTTGATGGGGGTTGTAAGTCATCAACCAACTAGGGGTTAATTCTTCAATTACTTCTAAGGGGTGGTATGCCTTAGATTCCAAGTACTAAGTTGCTTGGTCTATGATGATGGTCTATTCCTGCATATGTAATATGATCTATGTATAAGCATGTTTACTTCAAATATCATCCATGCATGCCATATTGTTATAAGTTCATCTATTGCCTAATTACGCATTTTTACCATGTTGCCTATTTATTGTTGCAATGTATCCTATATACTTAGTACATTCAAATGCACTAACGCATACTCTACACCTACATGATGTTTCCATGTAGGAACCAGAGCCCCACTTGATCGTCCTCCTCCTCCACGTGGCTAGTGTGATATCTCCCAAAGCAAGTTGATGAGTCCTCAACTTTGAGGACATTCTTCTCTTGATTTATGCTACGTATAAATTCTCTTTTTCTTTATTGTATGCTTTGACTATTAGGGTGAACTCAGTTGCTTGTCTTGGCCCCCGCTAAGTTCTATGTTTAAAGGTGTTGTTGGACAAGTAATGTAATGATGGTATGAGCCTTAACCTTTTTTACTCTTTTGATACTTTATGATATGAAAGATGTCCCTTAGCCCCATGTTCCCTTTTTGCTATCTCTTTTGTCATTTTATTTCTTTCGCGACCAAGGATGTGTAATGATATATTAAGAGGCTTGAATGGGGTCCATTCGAGTTCCCCATTCATCTTGTCACATCTAGGCCCGAGGCTTTGGTCGTGACATTGACAATCCTTAGTTTGTGATATACTTTGCTGATATCTTCTTCTCGATATTCCTTATGTACTATGGTGACATTTCTTTGTCTACAAAGAAAAGAAACAGGTTGAAACTCTGGGTTACTAAAATTGAAATTTTAGGTTAAGAAAAATCCTTTCTTGATTTGATATGATTTTGATTTTATTACTTAGTTTCTCTATTCCTTCATCATTTTTTTTTCCAAATTCAATCACAACTTTTCTTATTTGTTAATTACTTATGCAATTAATAAGATGTATGTCTCTTTGGAAATTCTCGATAGTAGCCTAATTCTACCGCACTGAAATCAAAATAATATAAGAAGGGAATTACCTTGATTGTTGATGCAACTCATGTTTTTAATGAAATTCCCAATGAAAGTTTATTAGCTTTATTTTGATTTATTTAGTAGTACTTTATTCTGTAACCTGCAGAAAATACGAGTCACGCTCTTAATGTTGCATTCACTAGAAATGCACAAATATTTCCTATAGTATGGTTTGCTATTTGTTTTCAAATGTAGAACTTTGTTTTCTTTTGCACATATATGGACCATAGTAATAGTCAGATTATTTATAAGGATGTCATTGTGGTTGTAATTAAAAGTTCCACTACCATTAGTGTTCTATGTAAAGGATATTGTTATCTTTCTTTCTTCAATGTCATTAAGATAGTTCTTCAATTCATCAAGGAGAACTCCCTGCATCAATCTTTCCAGACACTGCGAAATGAGTGACAGGTTTCCCTTAATTTTGTGGATAGCCTAATCGTTATCGCTGATATTAATAGTGGAAGATGGGATATAGTACTACCTCAGTTCCACAACTTAAGCTTCTTAGAAAGATATTGGAGAATTTATATGAGTAGGTCTATACCACTCAATTTTTCAAAGAAACCTTAATGCCTAAACTTTAATATGTTTCACTTTTAAAGTGTGTATTTTATGATAGTTATACTCTTACTTGCTCTTTCTATGGATTCAATATTTCTTTAAGAGTTGCATTAAATATATTGAATGTGTGTGAGTAGTATGTGTTAGTGAAGTAATAGAAGTGTTGGTAAATGCTTGCTTGAGGCACACTTAATCGTTGAAGCTAGGTGCAACAATGGGCTCCTTCTTGAAGATGGTTATGTTGAACAATAAGAATAATAGGCAAAGTGATCCACTTGTAGAATTTCACTGAGTATATTATTTTTGTTGTTTGTAGGTTAAGTGATGCTTTAAATGTCAATGAAATATTGTCTGAGCCAATTTTTTCTATCGAGACAAAAAAGACATGATTTAAAACTTTTAAAATAAGATTATGCATTAAACTCAAGATTTAGGCAAAGAATATAAGACTTGACAGTTTATTTATTATAGAATCTAATGTCTCGTGATGCGGTTATTTTTTATTAGAACTTGAGCTTTACATTAAGTTAATTCGAGGACCTTGAAAGTTTGATGTTCCTAGAGCTAAAAACATTTCGGACATTCTTTGCTTCTGTTGATTTCTTCTCAATCCGGAGTTTTTGATTCTCGAATTTATGTCAATATTGTACATTAATTTTAAATGCTTCAGATCAAATTCTCCCAGTGAAATGTCTCATTTGTGCCAAGCTTCACTTGACTAAATCTTATTATTGTGAGATTTCTATAGTTGGAAGTGTATTGAGGGATATACGATAACACCTTGATCTTATTGTATGCTTGAGGACTATTTTTTCCATATTTCATGCAGGAAAAATTTTAGAAGTGTGTTAATGGAGTTGTCCTTTTAATCTTTTTGATTTCATTTATTAGGAAGCTATGCTTTAATACATTCAGAATTGGAACTAAAAACTATGATTTATTTTTTGAAAAATTTTAAAGTAATAGCTTTATAATTTCACACTACATCCTGACTCCTTTAGAAATTTCAACTGCATTTCTGGCCTATGAACTGCAAAGTAAGACAATTTTACAAGATGAATCTAAAACGTTTCAAGTTTTGATGAATAATTTTATTAGTTGTTATTTCGAGTAACTTGTTCCAATGAATGTATGTTTAATTGTAAGCCATTTTCCATATGATCAGTGCACTAATATTATATGGCTATTTGATTTCTATTTCCCTCTATGTTTCTATTGAAGTAGTGAAGGTCCTACAAGCATTGTTCTTAAGCCAGGATATTAATATGTATGATGGCAAGACAGAATCTCCTTGTAATGCCCCTTAATTTCTTTTTACCTGACCTGGATAAGTGTGTGCAGAGGATTGGTGAGGGAGAGTTTGAGAAAAACTAAATAACTGGTCTACGAGACCCCTACAACTTGTAGAGGGGTTTACGACTCGTAGAGAGGGGTCCTGTAGCAAATCCCAATGATTCAAGTTTCAAGGAACTTTAAAGTACGAGATAGCTTTACGACTCATACAGCACGTTACAACTTGTCGAGAGGGCTTTCGCGGTGACCTCCAGCAACCCAAATTTTTGGGACTTTAAGTCTCTGAGATGGAATCAATGACCCTGTATCGATTTACAACTCGTACCAAGAGGTTTTGTATCAATTTTTAGAGATTCAAAATTTTCAGACTCTTCACCTACCAGGGACAATTACGACTCGCAAGAGGGTCTATGAGTCATAAATGGGCTCTCGTGCACAGACTGACATGATTGGGAGTTCAATTAGATGAATCAAGTGAAGGAGGAGCTCTTGTGCACCGTGGGTCTGCATCATCCCTAGTAGTATAGGTTTAAAAGAAACAAGATTGAGACCTAAACCTATTACAATGAAGGAGGATGCGCATAAACGAAAACTAATGGCTTTCGCCAAAAGGGGAGTTAGAGTATTGAGGTATCAAGGCAAGTTGTGTGTCCCAAATGTTGATGGTGTTTGAGAGAGGATTATGGAAGAGGCCTATAGTTTAAGATACTCCATCCATCTAGGATCTACCAAAATGTACCATGACTTGAGAGAAGTCTAGTGGTGGAGTGGAAAGAAGAGGGATGTCACTAAGTTTGTTTCCAAGTGCCCAAATTGTCAACAAGTTAAAGTTGAGCACCAAAGGTATTATGGAGTGGCTCATAATTTTGAGATTCTAGAGTGGAAATGGGAGGTGATCAATATAGATTTTATTACGGGTTTATCGATGTCTCGCAGATAACATGAGTCGATTTGGGTGATAGTCGATAAGCTAACTAAGTTTGCATATTTCTTAGCGGTTAAGATGACTGATACCATAGAGTATCATGCCTGACTCTATATCAGGGAGATTGTTAGATTGCATGGAGTCCCTTTGTCCATTATATCAGATAGAGGAGCTCAATTGGCCACTCAGTTTTAGAGATCTTTTTTAGAAGGATCTGGGTACGAAGGTGCTCCTTAGCACAACTTTTGACCCTCAGATAGATGGCAATGCAGAGCACACCATTCAAACATTAGAAGATTTGTTGAAGGCCTACGCCATTAACTTTAAGGATAATTGGAATGACCACTTGCCATTGATAGAGTTTTCCTGCAACAACAGTTCCCATTCGAGTATTCAGATGGTCCCATATGAGGCACTCTATAAAAGGAGGTGTAGGTCGCCGATTAGATGGTTTGAGATAGGTGAAGTAGAGTTGATTGGACCAGACCTAGTTCACCAAGCTATGGAGAAGATGAAGACCATCCGAGAAAGATTAAGGATTACGCAGAGTCAATAGAAAACCTATACATATGTCAAGAGGAGAGATATGGAGTTTGTGGCTAATGATTGGGTATATTTGAAGGTGTCACCCATGAAGAGTGTGATGAGATTTGGAAAGAAAGGAAAGGTGAGTTTGAGGTATAGTGGCCCTTACTGGATTTTAAGAGAGTGGGAAATGTGGCATATGAGTTAGAGCTACTATCAGAGTTAGAGGCCATCCACTCAGTTTTCCATATTTCCAAGCTTAAGAAGTGTTTGGGAGATCCACAATTGATTGTGCCCGTTGAGAGTATTGGAGTGAGAGACAGCTTGAGTTATGAGAAGATCCCTGTCCGGACCCTTGATCGCCAGGTTCCCAAGTTGAGGAATAAGGATATTGCATTTGTCAAGGTATTGTGGAGGAACCAAGTTGTAGAAGAAGCTACTTAGGAGGCCAAGGAGAACATGAAGGCCAAATACCCTTATTTATTCCTTCTTGCTGACTATGGGAGATTTGATGGTAAGTATTTTCCTCTAAATTCCTAAATTTCCATCCCTTATATCCTTTTAATTCTCCATGTGATAAATGATAAAATTCTAGAGTCCAAGTAAGGATTGATGTGATTTGTTAATTGTTGGATTGTTTTACTTGCTAAACTTCTTGATTTGGTTGATTGCATGAGTAAGCTGAGAGTTTGATTTATTGTTATATTCCTTATTGAAGTTTTTGTCTTAACCTAATCCCTATCTTTCTTTTCATTCGAGGGCGAATGATCCAAAGGGGGAGTAAACGTAACGCCCCTTAATTTCTTTCTACCTATCCTAGATAAGTGTGTACAAAAGGTTTGTGAGGAAAAGTCTGAGAAAATGTGTAGAAGCAATCTACGAGAGCCCCTACGACTCGTAAAGTGGTTTACTAGTCGTAGGGAGGGGTCCCATAGCAAATCCTAGTGATTCAAGTATCAAGGACCTTTAGAGTTGGAGATGGGTTTATGACTTATAGAGCACATTACAACTGATAAAGAGGGCTTTCATGGTGAATTTCAGTAATCCAAATTTTTGGGACTTTCAGTCTACGAGACGGCATCTAAAATTCATATATCAATTTACAACTTGTAACAGAAGATTTTGTATCAATTTCTAAAGATTCAGGATTTTCAGACTCTTTACCTACTAGGGGTAGTTACGACTAGTAGGAGGGTCTACCTGTGGTAAATGGGGTCTCGTGGACCCTGCTGCCAATTTTACTGAGGGGTATTTTTATCCTTTCTAGCTCTTTTTAATTAAAACCCCTCACATTTTTAGACTTGTATAAGGTGTTAAAATCAAACCCTAGAGTGTTCATTCCCCT